>JAFVLL020039814.1:0-130583 GCA_021397915.2 Tor tambroides | reverse complement strand
AATCGCAACAAATTGCTAAGCAAGCGCCCGACACTGACAAGGGACGCGATGCAGTACGAGACCAAACGCGATTTCAGCACGTCTCCACACAGTGATTTTACAATACAGTATGACCACAATAAGTACATTGTGCTTATTTTTTGATGTAAGCACACAGTAGTTAAGGCCACCTAATATAAAGTGTGACCGAGTCGATTTTTAAATTTGAAATTTTGCCAACCTTGCGATTGATGCAAATGTCACTGTAATAGTTCTTTTATGTCCTGATGTTCTTTTCATACTTGGCCCACTCTTGTATTCACTATACAAATGTGTTTATCTGTTTTCTGTAGTTCTTGGCAGTGGTGAGTGTGACAACAAGATGCCACTCTTTGTAACCACTGAACAATTCATGCCATAGAGACAGAGAACAGGGTCTGTGGCGTGACCAATTCACGCATGTCTATGTGTGTTTGCACACATGTCTTTGAGTGAGGTTTACAGTACTGTAACATGCAACATCAGCTGCTGTGGAAAGACCAGTCTGAAGCCAAGTTCTGTCATGCACAGATCACTTCTAATCTCAGTCTTTTCTGAGATCCAGCCAAATTTTGTCTGGGTCTGACTGTGTACCTGCCCGTGACCGAGCTCTGTGCTCCCTGCGCACCTTTCTGTTTGTCTGTCAAACCATCTGGCTCTCTGTAATCCTCATCACAAACCTCGAAAAGCACAACTATGGCCTATGACAACCCTTCAGAGGACTGAAAAACATGTTCTGTTTGTTCTCTTTGCAAAAAGGCCAATCATATTTGCCCATAATGCCTTTCAGCCAATCAAAGCTCTCTGAGGATTCATTAAACAACAGATCAAGTATGAAAAACTTAAAAAGAGTCATTAAAAGTAGAACTGAAGAGGCTTTGTCATTTCAGAGAGAGAAACGAACAGTGGCTGTGCACAAAGAGAATTAATGGAAGAACAAGAGATTTTATACAATAAAGGGATTTTTATTCAACTTTAAAGGGGTCATATCATGAAGAATCAGATTTCGTTGATCTTCTGATCTAAAAAATAGTTCAATATTTTGAAGTTTGAGGCAAACGTTTAGCTCATGAAGACTGAATGGAAACTAAGCTGCAAGAACGGCTCATTCTGGAATTTTGGTGACCTGAAACTTGGTCTACAAAGTTGCAGTGAGGAAATAAGGGTCAAGTATGATAGATACTATGAAAACTAACAAGAGTTAAAACTGTGAAAATATTTATCTGTTCCTGTCTGTGTGTAGCACCTACAGCTCTGCACTTTTACTCTAATGAATGAGAAATGAGTGGATTTTAAAGTTAATTCAAATCTCGAGTTTTTTCAGCAGGTTTCAATGCAGGTTGTTTCATGAATTTGTTACAGTGTCGTATTATTCAATGGTATTGAATGGATGTTGGGGCAGCTAGGATGTTAGATGTTACTCATTTTAGATGTGAAGATGACATAAGATGCTGAGGAAAAATTGTTCTGTTTGTAATGATCAGCGAAAGGGCAAAAACTGATCATTAAAAAAAGACCTCAGAAAAAAAAACAAAATACCCCTTTTAGGATGCATTGTGTGCTATTCATTTGCCGATCACGATCATGTGACTTGCGGGAGAGAGCTGTCATTTCTCTGGGGGAAGATCGGTTGTCAGCTCTGACCGTCGGTCCAGTGCTTCAGCGAGGAGTGAATGATAAATGATGACTTTCAATGGAAGAGAGCAAATCAATCCAAATCATTTTAGAAACCTTTCATCGGCGTTTCATCAACGTCTCAGAGGGCAAAGCCAGAACAGACAGAGAGAAATGGAAGGCTGAAAACAGCTAAATCACAGCCTGAAAATGGCTCTTTATTGCAAACCCAGTAGGGTCAACAAGTTCTGGATGAAATGCATTGTTCCTCGAATAGATTCCTCAGCTTGAATATGATTGGCACACCAAAGATTGTGGAAATAGGGGAGACCGGGGGCAATTGTTGTGTTTTTCCACATTTTCCTTTATAACTCAAAAGATTACTGTAGGACTATTGTTTTGGGGGCAGTTTTAACTCTTGAATAAAGTATTAACCTGCTGTATCTTATAAGAACACACCTCAAAGTAATACTATCAATATTAAGAGTTTTCTCTTATTTTATTTATTGGTTAACTTTTTAGATGTTAGGAATACAGCTATGTGTGTTTGATCTTATAATCTCATATTTCACAATGAAACTGGATGTGAATAAATAATTAAAGAAAAAAGTATTTGTTATATTTGGGTTTTAACAATGAATATGATAAAGCATCAAAAAAGGTTTATTTTATTTTTATTATTATTTCTTTGAGATTGCTTTTATTTTTTTTTTATTTACCTTTTTTATTTGAAATGATTACACTGCCCTATTGTCTGTGTGTGCATTTTTTTCTTCTAATACCTCCTGAATATTTATTATAATCCTCCTAAATATTTATTGTAATAAGAAGCTGAGGAGACTGCCAATTAGCCTGTAAACTAAAATTACAGTAACAAGCTATTTTTTTAGCACAAACTTATTAATTTTGGTAGCAATTCTGCTCACTTACTGTTTGCCATTGTAGTCTAGCGGTCAACATGTTTTTGGCAGACGTGTTTTGCTAAATGAATAATGTTTTAATCTCTTATGAATTGGGTGCACAGGTGTTTGTGCTGATGTGTGAATGTGGAATAACAAACTCTGCAGGAAACTCGGCGCAGGAATTGAGCTGCATTCACCAACCTCTGCCAGAGCGCAGCAGCAATAACCCACTGCCATAAAACCACTGAGAGCTAAGCAGCTCGACATTTTCCTCTCACTCTTTCTCTCTTCCCAGTTTGACCTCTCTCTTTCTTTCTTATGCTCTTGTTGTTCAGTTGTTTACTGTATATATAATTCCTTTACCTGTTTTTCTCCAAGTTACACAGTTCAAGTTGTTGTTTAGAGTGTCTGTGTGTGTATATGTGTGTGTGTGTGTGTGTGTGAATGAGTGATGTTAGTCATTGGAGGAAGGCCAAAGTGCAGCTATAATTAAGAAAGCACAGCTCATGACACATACAGCACTGCTGGCAAACATCCTCTCTCCTGGATCCACTTCCTGAATGTGTCCAATGTGAGACAGGCACATTTATGTCCCAGGGATTGCTTTATATTAAAATACAGATTTCAACTTATGTAAAGGTAATGTTAAATGCTTTTATGTAGGATTTATTTTTATCCTTGTCTTTATCAAAGACAGACAAGAGGACTTCAAGTAATGAACCCAAACCCGTGAGGGCCTCAATGCCTCCATCCGAGACCCAACGTACCGTTCACAATATGTTGTAATAGAGAGTTTGCGTCAAATGGTACATTGCAGAAGCCAGCAATGCACTGGCACAAACCACCAACGTGTAAAAATTTAATGGGATTGTATCCAAAAATGCCTTTTTGTTGTTGTTGTGTGTAAAACCAGACGGAGACAAACAATAGATGCAAAGAAAGAAAACAAAAGAAGAAACAGCTCTGGTGTGAAGCGGCAGCAGTAAATAAACTTTATGCGTTCATGCAATAGGTGTGAGTGTAACGTCACAGACCCTCGAGATAAACAAGAGCCAGTGAAACAAACAAGAACTAGGGATGGACCAACATTAGTTATTTGCTTTTTGATCTGATATAGAGTAATACAAGCCTGTATTTCTCCAATGTGGAAATGCTGGGTTAAATATAGACAAACCCAGTGATTGGGTTGTTTTCAACCAACAGTTGGGTTAAGTGTTTTACCCAACCTTCTGGGCAGTAACCCAACCGCTGGGTCAAAAACAACCCAATTGCTGGGTTTGTCCATATTTTACCCAGTGCTGGGTTTTATTTAACCCAGCATTTTTTAGAGTGAAGGTTTGTTTAAGATATGGGTATTTATAGCATTAAAACCACAATCTTTAGACCAAACTACAAATTATCAGACTGCTTTTTTTGTTTTACATTCATTAGCAATAATTACAGAATATGATAAATCATTTAACAACTTCATTTAACACCATATTAGTTTATAATAAATGTTACATTTAGCTTTGTCTTTATTTAATGGAGTGAAATATCTCCAGATGATGCCACATTTCTCTTTCATTACCTCTGTACGCTGATCTCTGACTTCTTGTGCTTTTCAGTGTTTCTGCTCATGTGAAGAGGGATAAACGGTTCCTATATTACATAACTTTGCAACCCCCCCCCCCCCGCTTTGTTGCTAATATGCCTTAATTTTTATGCTTAAAAAGGAGTAGTATAAAGACACCTGATCATTGTTTTATGTGTGGTGTGGTTTGATCTTTACATCAGTATTAATATTTCAAATCAGTCCCAGTTCAAGGTCGACACTCAGCCCTGATTATGGAATTCTATAATTCACATGTATTCTTTTGTTAGTAGTTCCCTATCTGTCGGTCACTACGAGTTATGTCGTGACAACTTTAGGGGGATTCACTTGGGAGCCCCAATCACCTCTGACTTTAAGAGAAAACGCCAATGAATATTGGCTAGTGGATTTTGCATACCTGAGCCACTCCCCGTGCATACGGGTATAAATAGGCGACAGGTGCATCCACTCATCAGATTTTTGCTTCGGAGCCGAGTGGATGAGAAGAGTGCTGATCTCCACAAAGCCTTTCCACCTCTTTATTTTGTTCCCGGTTGGCGTTACGGTGCAGTCAGCGGTGTCCCTCCAGCAGCGATTCCCCTGGGCACTTCAACTGAAAGAGCAAATTCTAAAAGAGCAAATCGCGGACGGCTCGCGTCTTTTTAAAGATGCCGTTCCGTCCGTGTCCTCTTGGTTGTGGTCGTTACCTGTCCGCGGATGATGGACACGATCGTTGTCTTCAGTGTCTGGGCATCCAGCACGCTGAAGATGCGTTCGTGGATGATTCATGCGCCTGTTGTGGGCGTATGAACATGACGGCGCTGCGATCTCGCCTTTCTTTTCTGAAAAGATTGGCACCCTCTGCCGCCACCCGTCCCGGTCTCTCTAGCTCGAGCAGAGGACCGCCGGCTGGCGCTCTGGGAGATCTGAGGGTGACAGTAAGAGCTTCTCCGCCGGGCACGCCCCCACGGACCTCTTACTCCTCACGCAGCGATCGTCCCGTCCGGTTCCCGAGTGATTTCGCTGGTTCGTCCCGCGGGGCTGCCAGCATTTCATTCGGTGCGCCGCCCGAGGATCAGATGTCGATCGCAGCATCGGGGGATGGGCTATCGTCCTCCGAGGATGAAGGTTCGGCGGGGCTGCCCCCCTCGGGTGTTGTCGCCACTGCCGAGCCGGACCCGGAGTTGACGGCCATGCTTGCCCGGGCAGCCGTGAGTATCGGGCTGGAGGTCAACAGACCGCCCAGTCCCGAGCCCTCGCGGCTGGACGATTGGTTTATCGGAGTGGGGCGTGGCTCACAACCGCGCTCTACCCCGGTGCCTTTCTTCCCGGAGGTGCATGAGGAGCTGACGAAGTCGTGGATGGCCCCTTTCACGGCCAGAAGCCGCTCGTCTCCCTCCTCCGTCCTCACTACCCTCGATGGCGGGGCGGCTAGGGGGTACAAGGACATTCCCCAGGTGGAGAGAGCGGTTAACGGTGCACTTGTGTGTGCCCACAAACGCCGCCGCGGAGGGTCGTCCGTGTCTTCAAGTCAAAGCCTGTAAGCTGACGGCCACTCTCGGGGCCAAAGCTTACAGTGCTGCGGGCCAGGCCGCCTCTGCCTTGCATGCCATGGCTATCCTGCAGGTACACCAAGCCAAGGCTCTAAAACAAATGCACGAGGGTAGTACCGACCCGGGGTTGATGCGGGAGCTGCGCACGGCGACTGACTTCGCCCTTCGGGCGATGAAAGTCACGAGGGAAGGCGATGTCCACTCTCGTGGTCCAAGAGCGCCATCTCTGGCTCAACCTGGCAGAGATGAAGGACGTCGACAAAGCACGCTTTCTCGACGCCCCCGTCTCCCAGGCTGGGCTGTTCGGCGACACTGTCGAGGGCTTTGCCCAGCAGTTCTCGGCAGTGCAGAAGCAGACCGAGGCAATCCAGCACATCCTGCCACGGCGGGATGCTCCATCAGCCACCGCTGCCCCGAGGGCCAGGCCTCAGTCTGCTCGTCGCCGTGGGCGCCCTCCTGTGTCCTCCAGAGCTGCTCCGCCCCGTGCTGAATCGACACCTAAGCCGGCGCGTCGAGCCTCTCGCAGGAGTGCGGCGCCCCCCGCGTCCCAGCCGGCCCCCAAGTCCTCCAGGAAGTCGACTAAGCGGCCCTGACGTGGGCAACCCGGAGATGTGGAATTTTGCTCTTTCCCAGGAGACGACGAGGACAGCGTCGCTCCTTCCCCCGGAGGAGGGCCGGGTGGAGAATCCTGTGTTTCTTTTTGTTTCTGTTCCGCCGCTGGCTCAAGGGCCAGCGGTACCCACCTTCTCAAAAAAAGAGCAATTTCCTTTTCCTCCGGGTTCTCAGGTTCGCGGGTTGACAGTGTGCGACGCGCTGCCTCCTCACTCTCGCCCGCGACCCATCTTGCCAGCGGCCAAGAGAGTGCGGTTGGGGGACGCAGTGCCTCCCCACGTGCCTCTAGCCAGTCCCTCCAGGGACTTAGGGAGTTCTGCGAGGATGAGTCAGAACGCAGCGCCTTCTGTACCATCCAGCCCTACTCCCCTTCGCTGCACCACTGCGGGTACGTCGGTTGTTCCTTTGGTGCCACTTGCACGGTATCTGGGGGCGTGGCTTGCGCTGCCCAGCCCGTCTCGTTGGCTCATTCGCACAATTCGACTCGGCTACGCGATTCAGTTCGCCAGGCGACCTCCCAAATTCAGTGGCGTTCTCGAGACTTCGGTGGCAGTCCGAGACGCACCTGTCTTGCGCGAGGAGATTGCTGTCCTCCTGGCAAAGGATGCAATCGAGCCGGTCCCTCCAGCCGAGATGAGGCAGGGGTTTTACAGCCCCTACTTCATCGTGCCCAAGAAAGGCGGTGGCCTTCGACCAATCCTGGATCTGCGAGTCTTGAATCGGGCCCTGCACAAGCTCCCGTTCAAGATGTTGACGCACAGGCGCTTGATCAAATGTATTCAGCCCCGGGATTGGTTTGCAGCGATCGACCTGAAGGACGCTTACTTTCATGTTTCGGTCCTTCCCCGACACAGACCGTTCCTACGGTTTGCTCTGGACGGGGCCTCGACTGCTTTGGCACATCAACTGCCTAGAGCTGCTGGCAGTGCATCTGGCCTTGCGGCAGTTTCGGCCACTGCTGTTAGGCAAGCATGTGTTGGTCCGTACGGACAACACTGCGGCTGTGTCGTACATCAACCGTCAGGGAGGTCTACGATCACGCCGCATGTCACAGCTCGCCCGCCATCTCCTCCTCTGGAGTCAGACACAGCTCAAATCGCTGCGTGCCATCCACATTCCAGGGGAGCTCAATCGTGCAGCCGACGCGCTCTCACGACAGCTCACGTTCCCCGGAGAATGGCGACTCCATCCCGAGACGATCCGGCTGATTTGGAGTCGATTCGGGGAAGCTCAGGTAGACCTGTTTGCTTCCCGCGAGTCCTCCCACTGCCAGCTGTATTACTCTCTGACCGAGGCCCCCCTCGGCACGGACGCACTGGCACACAGCTGGCCTCGGGCTCTACGCAAGTATGCGTTTCCCCCAGTGAGCCTGCTCGCACAGACTCTGTGCAAGGTCAGGGAGGACGAGGAGCAGGTCCTGTTGGTTGCGCCATATTGGCCCACCCGGACCTGGCTTCCGGAACTCATGCTCCTCGCGACAGCCCCTCCTTGGCGCATCCCTCTGAGGAAGGACCTCCTTTCTCAGGGGCTCGGCACCATATGGCACCCGCGTCCAGATCTGTGGAACCTCCATGTGTGGCTCCTGGACGGGACACGGCAGACTTGAGTGGCCTGCCACAGGCTGTGGTAGACACCATCACTCAGGCTAGAGCTCCCTCTACAAGGCAAGCCTATACTCTGAAGTGGAGTCTGTTCGCGAAGTGGTGTTCTTCTCGCTGAGAAGACCCCCGAAGATGCACAATAAGTGTAGTGCAGTCTTTCCTGCAGGAGAGGTTGGAGCGTAGGCTGTCACCCTCCACCTTGAAGGAATATGTCGCTGCTATTGCAGCAAATCATGATGCAGTGGACGGCCGGTCCCTAGGTAAGCATGATGTGATCGTTAGGTTCCTGAGGGATGCCAGGAGGTTAAATCCTCCTAGGTCACCCCTGGTGCCCTCCTGGGATTTCTCTGTTGTCCTGGCTGGATTTCAGAAGGGTCCCTTTGAGCCGCTTGTTTCAGTTGATCTTAAGTTCCTCTCTGTTAAGACAGTGCTCTTGACCGCACTCACTTCCATCAAGAGGGGAGGACCTCCAAGCATTTTCGGTGAGCGAAGAGTGCCTTGTGTTCCCACCACTCCCTTCCGAGATCAGGTGGTGAACCTGCAAGCGCTGCCCTCGAAGGAGGCAGATCCAGCCTTGGCGTCGCTGTGTCCCGTAAGAGCGTTGTGCATATACGTGGACCGCACCCAGAGCTTCAGAAGCTCTGAGCAGCTCTTTGTCTCTTATGGAGGTCAGCAGAAAGGGAAGGCTGTCTCCAAGCAAAGGTTGGCTCACTGGATAGTGGATGCCATTGCCTTGGCGTACCAATCTCAAGGCGAGCCGTGACCCCTGGGGTTGAGGGCTCACTCCACACGGAGTGTTGATTCCTTCTATGCATTGGTGCACGGCGCCTCTCTGGCAGACATCTGTAGAGCTGCGGGCTGGGCGACACCGAACACCTTCGCGAGATTTTACAGTCTCCGCATTGAGCCAGTTTCTTCCCGTGTGTTGGGTAACAGGTAAGTGGCGGGAAGAGCTGGCCGGTGTCACGCTTGCTGCGCCATTCCCCCTCACCCGGGGATGCGAGCGCCTTTTTCCTCCTCCAGTAAGTTCCCCGGACGGCGAACCCTGGTGGAGTTCCTCCAGCACCCCCGGCAGTCAGACTGGGCGGAGCAGTCTGACGCCAGGCCCAGTACTGGCGTTAGCTCGCCCGGGTCTCCAGTCAGCCCCTGTACTGGGCTAGGTGTCCGTATGGCTTGATTCCCCTCGGGTAATCCCATACGTGTATTCTTCCACGGTAAGGTTTCCCTCTCGGTAAACCCGTGTCTTCCCTTTTGACAGAGCTCTCTGTCAGGCCCTGCTGGCAGCTCTCCTCCCTAAACCTAGGTAGGATCTGCCCCAGGGTCCAGCCGTATGTAGTACTGCCCCAGGCCTGGGTCAGTCCATATCAGTGTCTCCACATGGTACCTCCCTTCGGGCAGGATGTGGCCTCCGTAGCGCCCTTCTCCGGAAGGCTCGCTTCCCCATCATTACTGCCGAGCTGTAACAACAAAATAGGAAAGACTTGAAGCAATCTTTCGTTGAAGGTCGAAATCCCTTCCAAATTCTGTGGTGAAAGGAACAGCGGCTTGGCTATCTCCAGCAGCGATGTACTCACCTGTGGTCCCTGCGAGTACCGAGGTCAGAGAATTTGCGCTGGGGTGATGGGAAGGTTACGACCTTTGCATGGCATTTGTCTGTCATGCGCTTGCTTGTCAACATTTGCAATGCCATAAGGTTGTGACGGGGTTCAGGTTGTGGCGCTTTCCATGGACCCCTAATGTCGTCACGACATAACTCGTAGTGACCGACAGATAGGGAACGTCTCGGTTACGTATGTAACCCTCGTTCCCTGATGGAGGGAACGGAGATGTTATGTCCCCATGCCACAATCTTGAACCATCGCTGGGTGCCAGGGACACGTTCTCGGCTCCTCTGGCAGAAAACCTGATGAGTGGATGCACCTGTCACCTATTTATACCCGTATGCACGGGGAGTGGCTCAGGTATGCAAAATCCACTAGCCAATATTCATTGGCGTTTTCTCTTAAAGTCAGAGGTGATTGGGGCTCCCAAGTGAATCCCCAAATGTCGTCACGACATAACGTCTCCGTTCCCTCCATCAGGGAACGAGGGTTACATACGTAACTGAGACGTTCTCAGTGGAAATCACAACTAGCAAAGTTGTTGAGCAGACAGGGTTGACACATTAGCATGGCAGATGTGTACTCACTACTAAGACAGAATATGATGAAGGAGGCTCCTCTGGGAAATTAAACATTTGTTTATGAAGTTTACTCTTTAGTGACGTTTTTTTCATATCTAATGTCATGAATATATTTATGTGAAAATCGGTTATTGATGTATGTGTTGGTATTCAGCGATGTCCTGTAAACACCTTAATGACAATGTGTTGTTCCTTATGTTTTTGTATGCTATTTTTTGTAGCTAAAGGCTACCAAAAACAAAAGCTAAAACGATAATTATAACAAAAAAAAGTGTTTATTCAAAGTGCACAGTAAGTGCTTTACAGTCGAATGGATTTTTGTTGGCTTTGGTTGTTTTCATCGACCTTAACAATTCAATTATATAGTTTCTTTTTGCTGTTATCATTATAGTTGCAGTATGGATTCCACTATTCTCTCAGAGTTACAGTGATTTGAGTATAGTTATAATTACCATTTTATGCCCACTTTAGTTTACACCTGGTATTGAACTTACACACGTAAATGGGCTCTGAAGCATTGAGCTCGTCCACTTTCAACCACTTCCAGAGGTAGTTGAAAACGCATTCGACCAGATTGCTTTCATAGTGTAAACGTACATGTGGTTGAATGCATTTGAACAGCCACTAAAGATTTGTGATCTGATCAACTAAAACGCATCTTACAGTAATTCCAGGTGTAAACAGGACATTAGATGGCGTTCTCGGTATGAACGGGTCTTAAAGATGCAATAGATCTGCAGATCTCTTTTTCATATTTATAAAGCAGCATCCCAACCTTGTGTGATATGGGACGCTCTAGAAAAGTAGCAACTTCTATTGTCGCACAAATAGCATTTGGCATCGGAGACTCGCCAGAGTGTGACATTAGTATGTTGCTAAACTGACAATAAGTGCAAATTTTTTTTAAGGTAAGTGATTGCAAACAATTAATTTTAGCTACATTTAAATAAAAAAAATGCTGAAAGTTAGTCAACTAAATTTATTTAAATGTAGCTAAAATAAATTGATTGCAACAACTTACCTTTAAAAAATTTAGTAAATTCAATGAATCATTTTTTTTGCGTGTTTACACAACAGTGTTTTTCGTTGCATTTTTTGCATATAGACGTCAAAGTTGTCAAAACAATCCCTGTTCATATCCACGAAAACGAATTAAAATGCTGTATTATGCATGCCAGGCCAGTAGTTGGCGATGTCACTTTGTAGAGAAACACTACGCAAATTTGCATTTTCGGAGTTTACTCGGAGATGATAACAGTATCGTTTTCGAAAACCTGCACTTTGAAAACTGTTTTCAAAAGTTTTCTAAAAACACTGTTGTTGTGTAAATAAATGGCCAAAACACATAAGTTTTCAGTTTTTTAGTTGAAAACGGTGTTGTGTAAACGCCCCCTAATACTGGGTGAAATGTTTCTTTAAGTTATACCTTATCAATACCTTTTAGTATTGAATGAAATTTTTATTTCTTAACATTTTATCTGGCCTTGCTATTAAAAAAGATCTCATTAAATCAATACACAGCGAACGAAAATCAAATACTTCACACAAAATTAATATTTGATTGATTGATCGATTGATTGATTCTAAGGCAACAGCATAAGCAGGCAACATCAATGCATTGTGACAAGCACTGTGAAAAATAAATCCAAGGACTGGGATTTATTTTAATGCATTTAATTGGAGGATTATTATTTGACATGGTGTGAAATTGCATATTGCTAAGCATATATTTTTCACAGTGCTTGTCACTATTACACATAATTATGTATAATTTGCCTTACACTTTGGTTAAAACAAGGAATATTTTCAGGCAGCATAATTAGGGCTAAGACAAAACTTGTGTGAGAGTTCAATAGGTGTGAGAGTTCAATAGGTTTGGGAGCAGAGTGAAAGTGTCCTGTTCCATATTTTCTAATTAATGGCCCATTAGTTTGTGTTTGCTCTTATAAATATTGCAGCTGTGTTTGTTTCTGCCCATAGGCTTATTAATGGCCGCTGCTATTTACAGAGTTATGGGGTCTGGAGCCCTTAGTCGTTTGTTGTTGTGTGTCTCTCACATTCACATCCACACAGGCTGCGGTGTGACCTACTAACACACCTATGGCTAAGAATAGCATTTCTGTGCTAAAAATTGTCTCTCTCGAGCACACGGACACACCGCGGCTAGACTAGCTGAACCTTGTTCTGTCATATGGACTTTGTGGGATTTAATTAATGAGAAGTCAGCCGTAGATAATGATAATCTCCCAGGCTGAGTTCAGAGATCAGAGCAGGTGTAAAGATCGACTATGCTTTCACTTCTGGATCTAGATGGATTGGAATCTGTACATACTTCTATATGTGCTGCATTCAGGTCAACCTCAGAGGCTCTCTGCGCTCCGGTTCTACCCATAATGCATTCAGGATGCAATTTTAACGATGCTTGTTCTCCCAGCAGACTTTCCCATTCCCCCCACACACACACACTTGGAAGTGTGGCAGGTGGTGTGTGTTGGAAAGTAGGCTGAATGCGTGCCTATGGCGAGAGCTGCGAGAGAGCTGTCCTGTCTACAATCTCTCTCTCACACACACACACACACACACACACACACACACACACACACACACACACACACACACATACACACACACACACACACACACCCCATGTACTGTTTGTACTACTGTGACAGTCCCTGTTTCCATTTCTTTTCTCATGTACATGATTCTCCTCACCGCTCTCAGGTATAAAACGCCCATCTGCTCAGCCTCGGGGACTCAACGTTGGTTTCCTGTGTGATTTGTGTCGGTGTCCCTATTCTGTAGCCCTGAACAGTGCTGTTCAATTTATATTCTGGACAAAAAGGAATTGATACTCACTCTGAAGGTGGAGCACAGTGTGTTCAGGATGCACATGTTATTATCTGCCTATACTGAATTACATTTGTACGGTTTGTACATTTCAACTGTTGAAATCGGAAGAAAAGAAAGATGCTTAGAAGGTACTCTATAAAAAAGACTATTGGAGTACATTTCATATTTTTCTATTCAAAATGTGACGTTTGCAGTGTGTTACTTGCCATTTCTTTGTAATTAATTGCAAAATTTACTACAAATTTCTGAAAATCGCTTCTACACTATTTTTAGATGCTTGTATAAACATTAGAGTGTAAGGAAGGCCGTTTAGGCCACTCAATAATAAAAAAAAAAAGTTAATAGTAAGAAAAGTTAATTTGAGACTTTTAATCTCACAATTCTCACTTTTATTTTTTCGCAATTACAATTTACATCTCACAATTTTTTTCTTTAGAATTCTGAGATATACACTCACAATGGCTAAAGTCAGAATTGTGAAATATAAATTTGCAATTCTGACTTTTTTCTTGAAATTGCGAGTTTATATCTCACAATTCTGACTTTTCTCGCAACTGCAAGTTAAAAAATCAAAATTGAGACAAACTCGTAATTCTGAGAAAAGTCAATTTCGAGTTTATCTCGCAGTTCTGACTTTATTTCTCAGAATTGCACATGCAAGTCTGACTTTGTAACTAGCAATAGCAAGTTTCTATTACACAATTCTGACTTTATAACTTAAAATTACAAGTTTATATCATACATTTTATGCAACTGTGAGAAAAAAAGTATGAATTGCTAGGAAACAAGTCAGAATTGGGAGATAAAAAAGTAGCAATTACCTTTTTTAAAATTTTTTATTCAGTAGCAAAAATGGGTTTCCATAAGATTGAACTGCTGTTTTTAACACAAACATACCTGAGGACATTTTGGATTTAAGCAATGAAGTTAAATTTAATTTGTGCTCAGTCTGTGAGTGTGATGGGATCTAGGATGATAGTAAACCTCTATATATTTAAGACTTAAATTGGACTGTTTCTTTCTTTAATCTTCCTCTTTATCAAAGCAACAGGATATGGTTGAGAGTTTATTAAATTTTTTCTGTTGACATGTTTCTCACTGCTTGTCCCTACTTATTTTCAAATGGATAAACACGACTTCATACCCTGCGGATTTTGGGGGTATTTAAGTATCTTACTTGCCATTTAGCAAGCGCTCTTTATCCATGGCAACTTAACGGTACATAATCCCTGGATCCAAGTTATTATTAAAGTAGCCTAATATTAACACTTTCAAAGTAGCTCTGTATCCAGTGGATTTACAAAGCCTGTGTGACGATTTAAAGAGTGCATTCTTCACATGGTTTGCTGAATTGTATGTGTGGTTTATGCACAGTACTTCACACAGATTTACAGATCCCGTGACAGTTGGAAATCACGATAAAATGGGGTTGAGGTTTTGCTTTTGTTTTGTTTTGCATTTTGTTTTTAGTTTTTTTTTCATTTGGGTTTGTTTTGTTTAGCGTTTAGTTTAGTTTAGTTTTCATTTGGTTTTGTTTAGTTTGGTGCTTTGTTTTTTTTGTGTGCTTTGTTTTGCATTTTGTTTTTAGTTTTTTCATTTGGGTTTGTTTTGTTTAGCGTTTAGTTTAGTTTTCATTTGGTTTTGTTTAGTTTGGTGCTTGGTTTTATTTTGTGCTTTTTGTTTTTTGTTTTGTTTTGTTTTCTTTTTTGTTTTGTTAAAATAAGTGTACCACTTACACAGGAAGGTTTCAATATTGCTAATTGTTGCAAGCTTTTTATACAGTTATATCTCACATAACCAAATTCTGGCATTTCCCCTTCTTCAAAATCTCAGTTTAACCCCTGGTTGTAGCTTAAAGTCTGTCTCAAGCCTCACAAGCCTCCAAGCGTTATTGCTGGATAACATAGATGGTCATTTATTGAGGTTGGTCACACATGACTAGATGTTCTTTGAAAATTCCTTGTGAGGAAGCTTGAGGCTCTGGGTCACTTTTACACTTTATCCACAGTGACAATTTTAGTTCATTTTATACTGTAGATGATCTACATGTTCCCAGCTGATTGCATGGGATATCTTGGAGCTTTGTAGCTTGATGCTGGGTTTAGGAGATGCATGTAAAGATTTGTGTAGATCTTGAGTTGTTTTTAAGCATTGCTGATGCAGCATCCAATGTCAGAATGTTGAATGTTTCTCACAGAATATAATTTATTGACACTGACTATTTTGAAAATTAAAACTTTCCACCACCATTTGTCATTTGTGATTGAGAGCCGTAACAAGCACTCTGAACTCTCAAGCAAACTGTGAAGGATGAGGATCGGCGTGTTATGAAATATGACATTTTAGGAGCTGATAAGTGTCTGTCTTTAGCTTTCAGATTCAGTGGTGATGCCACTTCTGAGGCTGCCTCAAACTCTAAATTAAAGGAGCAGATCACTTAAAATCATCAAAATCATGAATGGAGACTAGGACTGTCAAGTGTCAAGAGAAAAAGCACTATAAATTATAGACTACTTCTATGATGCTAGTTTTTTTTTTTTTTTTTTTGGAGCTTGTTGCCCCAATTCTCATTCTCGTTCATTTTATGGAAGAGTTCCCACAATAGTCTTTAAAAAAATTTATATGAAAAAGGCATACTGGTGTAGAACTACATTTAACGGTGTTTTGGCATTAGAGCTTTTTGTTTGTTTATTTATTTATTTGTTTGCTTTTTTATTATTTTGTTTTATTTTATTTTATTTTATTTTTGTCACCAAGTAAACTCTGATTCATCCCAAGCAAATATATACCAAATGTGTTAATTAATTAATTAATTAATTCACTGGGTTGCTTGATTAAATTGATTTATTTATTGATTCTGGTTCATACCAAGCAATTATATCAAACATGAAAAAAGCATATTTCATTGATTTGAATTATTGATTGATTGATATTTCATTGATTTGAATTATTGATTGATTGTGCGTTTTTATAGTATACTTTTTATTTATTTTAAAAAATGTGTGTGTGTGTGTATTGCATTTCTTATAGAAGATTGTCTTCAAACTCAAGTGTGTGAACCCAGCAATCAAGCCCAGTGTGAAAACAGCCTAATGCATCAGGCATGTGCATGTTTGTCTGTTGAGTGTTAGTTTGATCTCTTTCTCTCATCAGTATGCATACAGCAGTAGAGGCATTGCTCTGAGAGCAGCAGCGCTTATGCGGCAGTTGTTCTAATTTTTGTCTCTAACACATTTTTTTCCCCAATCTGGCTTCATTATTTTATATTCTGACAGAGGTCAGCCTCAGCCTGTGGGGAGAGAGCTATCTTTTGCATGCCAACCGTATCATAGCCTGGCTGGGCACTCTGAGAAAGGATCCAGGCTCGCACACTAGAGAACACTGCTAAGATGTGAGACTCAGCCAGCGGCTGTGTTTGTGCTTTGCTGCTAAGCTAGGTGGCTCTGAACTCCTGTGTGTGTGCGTACGTGTGCGTGCGTGCAAGCACTTGCGAGTGCGTTTGGGTGTGGGGAAGTGAGAGCAAATTGGAGGAAGGGTGTGAGAGTGATATATACAGACTGACAGTGGCATTTATGGAGCATTTTATGTGGAGCTCTTTATTCTGATTGGTCAGATGTGAAGTTCTGCGGTAGATGTTTTTGTATATGATGGTTTACTGTAGAATTGACTGTATAACCATTTCCATGAGATATTTATCTCTCAAATCACTCTGCAGTGCCTTTTTGACATAATCAAAACCATCTCGTCAGGGTTTGTGTGTGTGTGTGTGTCTCTGTGTCTGTGTGTTGAGGACCAGCTGTAGTCTCACATACAGTTGTGTTCAAAATAATAGCAGTCCAACATCACTGACCAGATCAATCACTGTTTTTGGTAGAAATTATATTTCTATATGGCAAATATTTTACTAGTAGGTATGGTAGAGTAATAGAAAACCAATAGACCCAACAGTCGTGACATGCATGCTGTTGATTCTGTGTAACTGAATTATTAATTGAAAAGGGCATGTTCAAAATAATAGCAGTGTGGAGTTTAATTAGAGAGGTAAATTATTCTGTGAAAAAACTGGTGTCAAACAAGTGGCCCTTATTTAAGGACGAAAGCTGCAAATGTTGTACTGTGCATTTCTCTGAAAATCTGAGTAAAATGGGTCGTTCCAGACATTGTTCAAAAGAATAGCTCACTTTGATTAAAATGTTGATTAAAGAGGGGAAAACATATAAAAAAGTGCAAAAAATGATAGGCTGCTCAGCTAAAATGATACCAAATGCTTTAAAATGGCAACCAAAACCAAGATGTAGAAGAAAATGGAAAACTACCATTTTGAATGGATCGAAGAATAGCCAAAATGGCAAAGACTCAGCCAATGATCAGCTCCAGGGTGATCAAAGAAAGTCTAAAGTTACCTGTGAGTACTGTAACAATTAGAAGACGCCTGTGTGAAGCCAAGCTATCCCCCCGCAAAGCCCCATTGTTGAAAAAATGAAGAGGTTACAATTAGCCAAAGAACACATTGACTGGCCTAAAGAGAAATGGTGCAATATTTTGTGGACTGATGAAGCAAGATTGTTCTTTTTGGGTCTAGAGTCCGCAGACAGTTTGTCAGACGACCCCCTAAACACTGAATTCAAGCCACAGTACACTGTGAAGACAATGAAGCATGTATTTGGCGCAAACATCATGATATGGGCATGCTTCTCATACTACGGGTTGGGCCCTATTTATCACATTCAGGGATCATGGATCAGTTTGAGTACATTAGAATACTTAAAGAGGTTATGTTGCCTTATGACGAAGAGGAAATGCCCTGGAAATAGGTGTTTCAACAAGACAATCGACCCCAAACACACCAGTAACCCAGCAGCATCTTGGTTCTAGACCAACAAGATTAACATTATGGAGCGGCCAGCCCAATCTCAAGACCTTAATCCAATAGAAATCTTGTGAGGTGACATCAAAAATGCTGTTTCTGAGCAAAACCAAGAAATGCAGAGGAATTGTGGTGTGTAGTGCAGTCGTCCTGGAAGCTGGAATACCTGTTCACCCACTGCCAGACTCCATGCAACACAGATCTGAAGCAGTTCTCAGAAACATTGTTAGTTCAGTCATTCACAAGAAAGCTAAATCTTCAAGCAGTTTTCTGTTTATACAGTAAATGTTTGACTTTGTAAAGAAAAATGCAGACACTGCTATTTTTTTGAACAGCCTAATATTCCTTTTTCTTCACTTTCTGTAAAGTAATAACAAATTTTCTAAAGTTTTCTTCATGTTTTGATTCAGAATAGAATGTGCAGTGTTCCCAATGCATTTGTGTGTATTGAAGTAAAAGGTATTATAAGGATTTTGAGCTGTACTCGCTTTTTTAAACACACTGCTATTATTTTGAACACAACTGTATATAGCCAGGCTTTTGACTATAACATCAATATTGCAGCTTATGTTGTCCAAGAAGTGCCCACTAAAACAGAAAGAGACCATCTAACTGTGGTCTGGATTATTAGAAACTTCCAAGCAGGTGTGATTTGGAGCTGGTTGGAGCTGACTGATAAGATTGGTCAGGTAAAGCCAGCCAATCAGATTTGAACTGTCAGTTTTATTTGCTGCAATTTGTATGCAACATGCATCAGACAATCAGCATACGTACCCGATCATCTATATCCATGTTGTCTGAGGTCTGTGTTTTGTTGCATCTTTATTGTTGTGGTTTTGCTTCAAACCTGAAGTTTGACTGCAGTCAGTGGTTCTGTAATCTCCCTGTTACTGGCTTATTCCCGCTCTACACGGGAGCTCTCCGTGGTGAGCTGTACTGAATTAAAAGTTCACCACAGGGAGAAGCTAATGACATCCCTCGGCCAGCCTCGACCACAGGAAGTGGCCCACAAAGCCACCAGGTGGGCAGGGTTTCCTCCTGGGCCGGCAGGTGTAAGGCTATAACTCTGACTCTGGGAGCCGGGCCGTGGACCAGAACCCAGCATACCCCCAACTCCTAACAGCAAACAGCATCCAAATCAGCGCCTTTTCCCCCTCCCTAGTGTGCCTATCACAGAGCAGGAGATGAAAAAGGCGGAAAAAGAAAGCCATTAAAAGTTCTTTGAAGAAGATCACGACTCGCAAAGATTGATTCATAGTTTAGCAGAAAAACAGAAAATGAGGGGATGAGTCAATATTCAGGCACAGACGAATATCAGTAACAAAAGTCTTCAATAAATGCTGATTTGAGTGATGTGTTGGCTGCTTTTCTTACTGTTTTTTTCTTCTTTGGCTAAAGCAGACGCTCGCAGTGTAAAACTGTGATCTCGTCAAATTGAGCAGCGCTGGCCTGAAACTAGAAGTTGGCAGATAATTGCAGGCGAAACGGCTTGCGTTTGAAGTATACACAAATGTTCATTGTAATTAAATGTGCAATACTGCTGCGCCTCCATAGCCCGTGGCATATTTACAGTGTTTTCTCTTGCCTTTGTGGTGCTCCTTTGCAGCCTTGACATTTTTTTAATGTCAAACTCTAATTCAAAAAGACTCCTTTCTGCTTTTAGGCATCGTAATCAGAAAATCAAAGCAATGATCTTCTCACTGTAACATCGGGAGGGATGAAAAGCCACCCGTTTCCCCTCTAACTACAGTGTGATGGGACTGTTTATTGGCTTAAGCTGTGAATAAATTCTCTTCTCTTGTATAAATATGTAGTATCCTCATTCGCCATTGAGCTTTAGTGATGGAAAGGCACTTGCTGATTGCTCATTTGAGAAGGACGTGTGTATTTCTGTGTTTACATGCTGTGTGTTTGATCAAGGCACTTGTGGGATTGGTGAATTGTGCAGTGCTGCTTGTCTGTGTTGATTTACTCTCCATTCGTTTGCTTCTGAAGAGAGAAGGGGAAGAGATAGCAAGAGATGAGCACATGGCAAACATCAAATATGCACTGATGTTGTAAGTAAAAGAGGATAGATAGATAGATCAATTAAAGATGGTCAAATTTAAAGATTACTATTCTTTTATAAAATTGGATGGATGGAGAGTAAAATTAATTGAGGATTAAATATTAATTGATATTTATTTATGAAGTTGGATGGATTGGTAAAAGATTAAAGACTGTTAAATTAAAGATTGATTTATTTCATTTATAAAGATTGATTGGATGGATGGATGGATGGATAAAAGATTAAAGATGGTTAAATTAAAGATTGCTATTATTTATATAATTGGAATGAATAAATAATGGATGGATAGATAAATCAATTCAAGATTGAAAAAATGAATTGGTATTTACTTATAAACTTGGATTATTGGATGGATAAAAGATTAAAGACTGACAAATTAAAGATGGATTTACTTCATTTAAAAAAAATGGATGGATAAAATATTAAAGATTCAAATTTATTTATAAAATTTGATTGAATAGATGGATGGATAGATAGATAGATAAATCAATTCAAGATTAATTGATATTTATTTATACAGCTGGATGGTTGGATAAATGGATAACAGATTAAAGACTGTCAAATTAAAAATTGATTTATTTTATTGTTAAAAATGGATGGATTGATTTACGGATGGATAAAAGATGGATACGACTGTCAAATTAATGATTCATTTATTTATAAAATTGATTGGATGGATGGAATGGAATTAAAAGTTGAAAGACTGATATTTTATATATAAAACTGAATGGGTAAAAGATTGTCAAATTAAAGATTGATGTTTTTATAAAATTGAATGTATGGACTGATAGATGGAGAGATGGGTGTAAAGATGGAGATAGTTTAGATGATGTTTATCGAGTTATAATGGGTGGATGGATTGGTGGATAGTAGATAAACATTGTAAAATTAAAACATTTATTCAGTTTTTTTTTTGGTTGTAATTTGTCTGAGATACTTGTTTTCCATTTTTTATTAGTAATGCAGTTTTTTTAAAGTTGTTTTGTGGCATAAAAAACATGGACACTGTAGCGTATCCTGTTGACACATAACATTGTTAATGCAGAAGATGATGATCTCTGCAGCATGAATGAGTTTATGTAATTGAACGACATATTGTCCATCCAGTCCTGGCCTGTGGTGTTTTGAACTCTTGTCTTTGAATATTACTGCATTATGTATTAGCACCAACCATAAATCAACAAAGGCATAAATTATTCCCCGCTGTCTTTTACCTGAGCCTGAACGATGTGATGGAAAGCAAATGGGATAACAGAATGATCGCAGGCAAAATTGTTTCATCTTATCCTCCAGTAGGAGTGTGTGCATATGTCTGTTTTTCCAAGCCATTAACCGGTGAAAATAGGGCTGCAAGCTGATAAACCTCCTTTCATAATGAAACCAAATGGACGAAATGTCCGCAGGTGAGGAAGCGGCTTGCATAACAAGGATTGAGAACAGAGGACGGCTGTTACAAACGGGGAGTAATAAACTCATGCGGTGTAATGTTTCCCTCCCTCGGGTGGTGGGCAGAGAGCCAGATGTAGGTGATGGTGATGGTTTGTCCTGTGGAGGGATTCACGTTTAGGCCTCGGTAATAGAGACCGATGATATGTCAGCAACTTCCTCCTTTGAGACGATGGATTTGCACTGTCGCTGTCTGATGTACAGTCACGGTTCTGTTATTATGACACAATATGGAGGATTATGGCCGAGCTCTCATCTCTGTTTGATGATGTAATTAATTCATTTAATCGGGTGATTGTATTGGATTTCTTCTTCTGCCCTGCAGCGCCCAAAATTAACACTCATTGAGCACCAAATAAAAAAACGGACTAGTTGCAAACACTACAATAACTTTCGAACTTGTTGCGTGCCCTTCACAATGCTAAAAAATAAATAAATAAAAATAAAATGTTAAACATGTTAAACCAGACTAAGCTGGTTTGCTAGTCTTAGTTGGTCTCCCAGCTTGCTCAGACTCATATGTGACCCTGGACCACAAAACCAGTCAAATAAGTGTCAATTTTTCAAAACTGAGATATATACATCATCTGAAAGCTGAATAAATAAGCTTTCCATTGATGTATGGTTTGTTAGGATCGGAAAATATTTGGCCAAGATACAACTATTTGAAAATCTGGAATC
This sequence comes from Tor tambroides, assembly GCA_021397915.2. Taxonomy (NCBI): domain Eukaryota; kingdom Metazoa; phylum Chordata; class Actinopteri; order Cypriniformes; family Cyprinidae; genus Tor; species Tor tambroides. Next base: position 108,613 of record JAFVLL020039814.1, on the reverse strand, counting down.
TGAGGGTGCAAAAAAATCTAAATATTGAGAAAATTGCCATTAAAGCTGTCCAAATGAAGTTCTTAGGAATACATATTACCAATCAAAAATTAAGTTTTGATATATTTACTGAAGGAAATTTACAAAATATCTTCATGGAACATGATCTTTACTTAATATTCTAATGATTTTTGGCACAAAAGAAAAATGGATAATTTTGACCCATACAGTGTATTTTTGGCTATTGCTACAAATATACCCCAGCGACTTAAGACTGGTTTTGTGGTCCATGGTCACATATTTTGACTGATTTTAGGGCACTTTTCAGCTGGTTCAAATGGGAAACTAGCTGTCCACCGAGCTAAACAACTTAAAAACCAGCTTGCCCAAGTTGGAAGACCAGCTAAGACCAACAAACAAGCTATTCTGTGCTCTAAAACAGAAACAACACAAATTACCAAAGAAAACAACTCCCATGCTGAAAAAAACAACAACTAAAACCAGCCCTAAGCTGGTTGGCTGGTTCTAGCTGGTCAGCAGGCTGGTTTTAGAGGGGTTTTGACCACTTGTTTAGCTGATCAGGCTGGGAGACCAGGTAAAACCAGCTACTTCCAACTTAAACCAGCAAAGGCCAGCCAACCAGCTTAAAACAGCTGTTTTTTTCAGCAGGGTCATAATGGATTCTAATAGAGTTTTCCATTCACATGTCTCTAAGCTGATGAGACAGTTCTCTAATAAGCATAAAAAAACATGCAAATGTTGTGTAAAATTAACAAAATTGATATACAGTGAGTTTAGAGTATACTGGTAAGTGCACTAAAAGTAATATATTAATATAGTATCTTGGAAATCACTTTGTGAAGATCAGAGACACTGTTAGAATGTTAGCTGTTGTAGTTACTGTTGCTTATGTGAAAAAAAAAATCTAAACATAAATGAACACTGATACCACATCCTTATGTGCTTACAGTATGTGCCCTTAATCCTGCCAAAAAAACAAAAAGACATCTTAGACCAGCCTAAGCTGGTTTACTGTTCTTAGATGGTGGTCAGGTTGGTCTCTTTGCTGGTTTTAGGGCACTTTTCAGCTGGTCCTGTTGGAACACTAGCTGTAAACCACTTAAAAACCATCTTGCCCAAGATGGGAGACCAGCAAACCAGCTCTTAATTGCTCTACAAATTAGGCAAAATACACACATTACCAGGGAAACACGACTCTCAATGGATTCTAATGGCGTTTGCCATTAGCATGTTGCCAAGCTAATAACACACTTCTCTAATAAGCATAAAAATGTTGTGTAAACTAAATTTGAGTGATGATAATGTGATCAGAGATTAGAATATGCTAATAAATACACTCTAAATAATAAATCAATACTAGAAATCACTTTGTGTAGAGTTGCAGTTAGCTGTTAGCATGTTAGCTGTTGTACAGTAATGCTGTAGCTTTACTTGTGCATGACTGTGTGAAATAGATGAAACTTCAATGAAAGGCCTTAAAATGGTAGGACAAAAGTCTGAAACTGTACAGGATGAAGGACAACATCAAGTTTCAGAGGAATCGTGATAATTGCTCCATTTGAAGGAATGGTTAACTTTCTTCAAAGTAGGTTACAGTTGATGGCTGGAAAGAAATCCGCTTTCATCTTGCCAGGGGACATTTTCCTTTCCTTGTCCCTAATATTATCTCTATTATTTCATAGGTGTAGTAGAAAGGAGCGACATACATTTTCCCAAATCTTAGACATTTCAGTGGGTTTTGAATTACGCACATACGTAGTTTGAGGGTTTTGTTGTATTTTGCCTGTCATTTCAGTACCTTTTCAAGTTTTCACGTTGGAGAAGGAAGAAAACAGCAACTTCGATGTCACTCAGAGGGTGCCTGAGTTACTATTAAAAGTGCAAGTGACATTAGTATTCACAAGCTATTTGTGTGGCGGCCCAAATTTAGCAGTACGCTGGGAGCGCGGTTTGAAAACATTCATGCGTGAAATGGCTCTCTAATCCTACCATTAGAAGAATTTATGCACGCAAATCTGAGAAATTCTTCACAGGTATAATTATCCCTAATTAGCTATAGATATTATTTAGTTGCAGGCAAGGTAATGAGAACACAAAAACACAAACACAGTATGACTGTGGAAAAACATCAATAGATTTGTGTGATAATGCTGAATGTGTGCCTCTCTCTGGCGCTCCTCTGGTGACAGCAGTCATTAGTAGATATTAATCTTGCTTTAATAACTCGCCATTTCCCACAGGCTGCAGTTCTCCTGATGGTCTAACATTTCCCTCGCTCATGCCCTCTGCCAGGGACTTTCATCAAATTGACATTTGCTCGGAAGCACAACTTGTTTAATCACCTCTGATTGGAAAAAGGAAACTCTGTGTATTGCTTTTGGAGAAGAACAGTTTCCAGAGCACCTTTCTTTATTGCACTGAAGTAAACAAATCCAAACAATGATTGGCTGAATCTTCTTTTAGGGGAATCTTTTCTGTACCTTCAAAATGATTTTTGAAATTCTTTAAAATCATACAGTTTTCAGGAGTAGATTTAATAGCCTTCAGCTTTTCCTTATTTCTTTTTTTTCTCCCTTTTTATACTAATTTAAAAATGTCAATTATTTTTGTCTCCCATTTATATTTTTCAACTTACCCTCTATTTTACAAATTGTAAGTGTTAAGGTCATTGCACACTGAGTCTGAAATTTTTGTCCAAAATTTTCGCATGTTAAAAAATAAATACGACCTCACATTGTCAATCACGTTTACGCACTGCCTCCGAAACTTTCGTCCGTCATAAAAAAAAATCAGATCAGGTTCGATTTTCCGCGTTTTTGCATCCGTAGCATGCATTTGGGATAGGAAAGGATGAGGAATACGAAAAAACGGAAAAACGCACACCAAAATTTCGGACTCAGTGTGCAATGACCTTTAGAATCAGGGAAATTTTGATTTGCACTATTTCCTAAGAACTTTCTAAGGAAATTAATATTTTCAATTATTTGGAAATTTTGTTTATTTATTTATTCATTTATTTATTTCCCTATGCTACTACTAATAAAGTATAATTAAACCTAATAATAATAATAATAATTTGATGAATTAGAGTAATATCAGCTGTTTTAAAAAATTTTCTTTGACCCACAACTGTTAAGATTTAAGAGGCTGTAACAAACAATCAAACAAACAAACAAACAAATAATAATAATAATAATAATAATAATAATAATAATTATTATTATTATTAAAGACACTTCAACAAAATTAAACTTGTAATCTATTTGACCTGACAATAAGCTTTTGGGAAGACTATATAATTTATACTAATAATAATAATAATAAAAAAACATAATTGTAATATAATTAATATAACTAATATAGTTAAAATAATAATAATAATAATAATAATAATTATTATTATTATTATTATTTATGTAAAATGTCATTTATAATATTGGGTAAGTTGGTCACAATGGAAACCTATTTTGTTTTCTATTATTATTTTTTTAATTTATAGAAATGTTTTCATAATGTTGGGTAAATTGATCTCAAAGGGAACCTACTATTTATTGAAACCAATTTAATAAGACCTTATACTGTCTAAAGTAAAGTCATCTTCCACAGAACAGTTATGCCACAAATTCATGAAATAGCAATAATAAATGTGCTTGCAAGAATAATGACCAAGAGAAAGTCAAATGAATGTATTTTATAAAATTACAAGAAGACACAAATGGAAACTTGCACTATTTTCGTTGTGAAAATGTATGTTAAAATCCTTCACAACATTATTAATAGAGAAAAATGTCTAAGATTTCTGACACAAAACCTCATATTTACTGTTTGACAAGCAGATGGTATTCAAATGCATTTCCTACCTGTTCCGCAGAGGTTTTTCAAAGGTTTTGTCACAATGTTATTTCTTACACTGACATTTCGTGTGGTTTGGCATGCCTCAAACTGCCATTTAAAGGGTAAATTATGAAGAAAGCTTTTATTGTTACAAAAGAGGAAAGATGAGCAGAATGACGTGAAAGATACACAGGAACAGTTGGAGGAACTTAAGATTCAGTTCAGCCGAGGTTAATCCTCCATAATCTGCAGAAAAACAAATACAACAAATTAAGATATGTAAATGGCAGGCCAATCCTCTCAACGACCTTGCTGTTTCCATGGAGTACAGGCATTATGGGTAGTTTACATCAACTTAAGTGTTCAATCAAGAGCAGACAAGGTGAAGACTGAATGAGTATGCGACATGCTAATAATGCGACTGACCGTATTTTACTGTACCTCAGACTTTTACACCTTTTTCCCCGTATGGCTTCAGAAAGAAAAGTGGTCGCTTATACATTACAGACCTTGTCAGGCACAGAAAAATCAGGGTTTTTTTCTCGAATAAAGGTGACTTTATAAATCACACGGTTTCTGTAAAGTGAACATAACAAAAGCTCTCTCTGTGTTTTTTTATTACATTTGAAGGTCAGCGTGTGCTTACATTGAGAGAGGCCTGTGTGATTTAACCTTAGCATGATTCGATTAGAGCAGAAGCTTGTGTACATCACTACACTCTGTGATTCGACATGATAAAGCTTGCGTTTCAGCTTTACCCTGCTGTTGTGGTCCTGATGGTGATTAAATCTGAAGTTTCAGGGCATGTTTCTGTCATAATAATATTTTATTCTGGTGGGGTGGGGGTTTGAATGAAAACTAATGGCAGCAGTGTAAACTCATTTATGACTAGTGAAAAGTCCACAGGTCTGGGTCTAGATAAAGTTTCTGCAGGAACATCCATCAGCATGATGATGATGATGATAATAGTCATTCCTTGTGTACTTGGTAGAATAAATGAGCCATATAATATACGAGGCTTTCAAGGGAAAAAGAGCTGATCTTGGATCAGGGCCACACAATTTGTATAATCATATTCATTAGGTTTGGAACAAACAAAAACCAAAAAAAAAAAAAAAAAAGAGAGAAAGAAAAGAAAAACCCAAGATGCATAAAAAGTAAAATATTTTTTTTGTGAATGTTAAGTGCCATTTACAAATAAATATATAATAGTATATTTATATTTATTATTATATTATAAATATATAATAATAATAATAATAATAATAATAATAATAATGATAATGTATTATTATTATTATTATTATTATTATTATTATTATTTTTAGTTGGGAGCTGTCAGCAGCATTCATTCATATAATGAAATGTATTTTTATGGCTATATTCATAATAGCATTCTAGAATGCTACTCTTCACTGCTAGATTTGTAAGAATGTGCAGTAAACAGCAGAGCACACTTCACTGAATACTATATCCCATGATGCAATGCAGTCAACTTGACCTTCAGTTACCTTTTTTTGATGAATGAATCAAAGTAATTGGTATAACGTTTTTCTTTGACTCATTTATTCTGTTATGATTTAAGATGCTTTAACACAGAATTGGACTACTAATAATTGATAATTAACTACTAATAACTAATAATAACTAACTAATCAAATAAATAAATAAATAGTAAATATTATTATTATTATTATTATTACTATTATTTAAGATACAGTTGGATTACATTTATTAAATTTAATACATTTAATTTAGAACCTTTTTGACCTGACAATGCTTTTGGAAAGACTATATAATTTATATTAATATGATAATAATAATAATAAAAAAAGATGATGATAATAATAATATTTGTATTTCTATTTAGCCTTTAATGTCAGATCAAATTGGAAAAACAATATTACATGCAATATGGTTTTTCAATGTCAGAGTAGTGACATTTCTTATCATTTCATAATTGCATGAAATCAGCGATTCATTTCCTTGAATTCTGGGGCTTCAGATGCTTCAGATGTGAATAAGCTGATAAGTTCAGAGTAACATTCAGATCTTGCGCAGGCGGGACATCTCTGAATCCTCATGATATGCAGTAATGATGTTGTCAGACTGCTTTTTTGTGTGTTAAGGTGTGCGTGTGTGAGGCGCTGCATGCATCGGTTCATCTGAGGAGTGAGTCAGTGATTCACCACAGGAAGAGAAAGATGGATTTTCTTGCTGATACCCATCAGCTGTGGTTTGAAGACATTCTGGTGGATTCCCTCAGCCTTTGTTGTGTGTGATAGAGGGATGCACAGCTGAGAGGAGAGATAACTCAGATAGTTCCCATAGGGAGGAGTGCAGTCCACGCCACGGTGGCCATTAAACGTCACAGGTGATGATACTTGCTGGAGCCTCTCGTTACTGCGCATTAGTTTGGCTATTTATGTGCGGCTCCATGCAGATCCTTAATGGCCGCCTGCACTGCAGCTGCTGAGAGCCGTGGCATACGGATGCTGCACGTAATTGAGTTTGTGCGAGGCAGCAACAGATTGTGATTTGGAGAAGAGAGGCGGGACGTGGCGGATCCCGGGGTCTCTCAGGGGATGAGGTGGGCTCGGAGAAAGCCATATGCACCTTAAACTTTCCAAGAAAATGTTCTGCGTTTATAAGCTGTGCGCAATCTTGAGAATTATGGAGACTAATTTAAGCTCTTAATAAACATTTCAAATGGGCTGGATGTTTTTCAGCAGGCAGAAAAGTGCTCGAGTGACGGCACACATCAAATCCCAGCAAATCTCCAGCTGGGTAGACTAGTTTGAGAAGGGTTTTTGCACTAAAATGTAAACTTTTCACATTTCAGTAGAACACATTGGCCTGTATCAAATGTCAAGGACCCCAAAATATGATGAAAAAACTTTATTATTATATTTTATATATAAAGATCGAATTTTCATTGCAGATGTTCAGCACAAAGATCAACGTGTATGAACACTAATTTTAATTTTTCAAAAAAAAGAAAAAAAAGAAAAAAAGTCAAGGCAAGGTGGATTTTATTCCATTTTTTTATTTTAGATTTTATTTTTACATTTTTTTTAGTATATTTTATTTATTTATTTATTATTATTATTATTTTTTCTTTGCTTTGTTTTGTGGTTTTGTTTTGTCCAGGATAAAAAATAAAAACAGATTTTATTTTTATATATTTTAGTTATACTGTATTTAGTTATATAATTTAGTTATATATTAGTAATTGATTTCAGTTTGCCTTTTTTGTTTTGTATTTTTTTTGTTTTTTGTTTTTGTTTTGTAGTCCAAGATTCCTCCAGCTTAGAGAAGAGAAAAATTGTCTTTTGTTTCAACGCTGTTTGGTTAAATAACCTGAAACAGCAACATTGATTCAACCAATAGCATGACTTTGGAGGTGGGGCTATGTGTTTGTTTGACTAATGTCAGCATTTGATGATCTCTGCATATTATTATTTAATGTAAAAGTTTTATAAACATGGAAAAACATGTATCAGCTTTAAAGTTGCCAATGTATTTCTTTACCCATTGAAAACTCCACCATCAACATCTAATCCATATTGACCAGATTATAATTTTGTGATTTTTGAGCTCTTCTAATGATTTTTTTTCTGACCTTTCATACTCCAAAACAGTGACAGACACTTACAGAGGGCTGCTCCTCTGAGGCATATCCCTGTTCCCCGCAGACAGACTAACCTCGTTCCCTCCCCTTTATTCCTTCCCACTCTCATCTCCTTCTTTTCCTCTCATCTTCTGAGAACAAAGGAAGCACTGAAGGAAGGAGGGGAGGAGAACATTGGGGACGTGAGCAGGTCGATCAGCTGAGATGGAAAGGTGTAAGACCCTCTCTATCTTTTTGCCCGTGAACTTTTGGAATATCATATTAGAAGCGCAGCCTTCAAACACATCGATTGGCAGCGCAACAAACGATCCCCTCGCCTGTAAACAATCGCAACTGTCAGCAGCTCTTTCAGTCCACTGACTTTTAATGTAGAATTATATTGCACTGAATTGTAAACATTTTTTTGGAGATTGTGGTTGCGCAATTGGCAGCTGTCACTGAATTATTGATATGAGCTAGTTAAATGAGTTTTCTGTTCTTTCAGATAAATTTAATCGAGTCGGTTAGAGCTGTGCTGCAGGTTCGAAGGTCTTTGCCACATCATAGGGCAACTATAAATGAAAACGATGCTGATTAAGTTACTTAATTAGTACGTTTTTGTGCCAACTCCCACACCAAACGCTTCTTGCATAGCAAGTATTAGCGTGTGCGCTTGTGTGTGCATGCATATGTCGACATAATAAACTACAGCGTTGGCTGCTACTTTGAACTGATGATTAATGTAGCTTTGAAAGAAAAAACAAAATGATATATTTTTGTTTGGTTGGAAAGGGAGCGCTTTGTTAGCTCCACGTCTCTGTAGTCAAAGTTTTTCTCCCTCATTGACTTTGTTTACTGTTAAATGTATTTCACTGTCGCCACACAGTTGTTAGTGTTTGATCGTTCGCAATGAGATAAACAGATGTCAATTACGAAGACCCAGATACAAACAAAGAGAAATGAGGCCGTAATGAAGAATGTTCATTTGTCATTTGATGAAGGAACAAACAGTGGTAATGACAAACACAAACTTCTGCACTGATTTGTTGAGGAGGGAGGGGATGTAGGTCATTCCTGTTATGTAGTGTATTTTAAACTCTTAAAATTAACTTCTTATACTCTTAAAAAATCTGCCAACCCACCAAAATGATGTCACTTCCTCGATAATTGTCATTAAGGAACTAGCTTATGTCACTTGGGGTCTAGCTTTATGATATCATTGAGAAACAACCTTTATGATGTCACTGAGAAACTGGCTTTATGATGTCACTGAGAAACTGGCTTTATGATGTCATTGGGAAATTTGCTTTATGATGTCATTGGGAAAGTGTCTTTTGATGTCACTGAGAAACTGGCTTCATGATGTCATTGGGAAACTGGCTTTATGATGTCATTGGGAAAGTGTCTTTTGATGTCACTGAGAAACTGGCTTTATGATGTCATTGGGAAACTGGCTTTATGATGTCATTGGGAAATTTGCTTTATGATGTCATTGGGAAAGTGTCTTTTGATGTCACTGAGAAACTGGCTTTATGATGTCATTGGGAAATTTGCTTTATGATGTCATTGGGAAAGTGTCTTTTGATGTCACTGAGAAACTGGCTTTATGATGTCATTGGGAAACTGGCTTTATGATGTCACTGAGAAACTGGCTTTATGATGTCATTGGGAAATTTGCTTTATGATGTCATTGGGAAAGTGTCTTTTGATGTCACTGAGAAACTGGCTTTATGATGTCATTGGGAAATTTGCTTTATGATGTCATTGGGAAATTAGCATTATGATGTCATTGGGAAATGACCTTTATGATTTCATTGGGAAACTGTTTTTTGATGTCATTGGGAAACTGACTTTTGATGTCATTGAGAAAAATGGATTTATGAAGCCATTGGGAAACTATAGCTTTATGATGTCACTTAAGAACCAGCTTGATGATGCCAATAAGGAACTGTTTTTTATGTCAGTAACTGACTTTTGTGCAAGAAAATATTACAAAAGGCTAACAGAATGTAAATAAAATTGAGGACATACAGTGTGGAAAAAAATGATTTGATCCCCTGCTGATTTTATATGTTTGCCCACTGACAAAGAAATGATCAGTCTATAATTATAATACACCCACCGGGTGTCTTTCCCTTTAAGAGAGTGCTCTAATCTCAGCTCCTTACCTGTATAAAAGACACCTGGGAGCCAGAAATCTTGCTGATTGATAGGGGATCAAATACTTATTTCACTCATTAAAATGCAAATCAAATTATAACTTTTTTGAAATGCGTTTTTCTGGATTTTTTTTGTTGTTATTCTCTCTCTCACTGTTCAAATAAACCTACCATTAAAATGATCTTTTCCCCACTGTAGGGGAAAAACATTCTCCCAAAAATGTTGTTTGAAACAGAGAAAGGATTAGAGATTACAGAAAGGAGGGGAAAAAAGTGAATGCACCTAGAATATTTATTGTTAAAGTTTCATGTTAGAATAACCTAGGACATGATGAAACTATTTTAAAATAGAGCAATTATATAATATTTACTAAATATATATTTTAAAAAAAAATCCTAATATGATTTCTATCATTAAATTATTTTGTCCAATATATTAAGACAATTAAAATCAAAATCCCACACCAAAATGTTTGTACAAATACTTTCTGGAACACTTTATATGATGGAAATATGAAAATGTACCTCACAGCAGGAATGACCCAGGTTTGTGTGTATGTGTGCAGAGGACGAAGGACATCAATCCATTTCAGTGTCATTTAATCCAAGAATTTCTCTGTCTGACGTGTGCTGACGGAGCGGTCGGAGAGGATTACCCAGCATCCACAGTCCTAGGGCTGCTCTTTGCTGTCTGGCCCAAAGTTCACCTTCAGGTGACCGACCGTCTGCAGACAGGGAGTATGTGTGGCGTTAAGCGTGTATGTAATGATCTGTCTTCCCTAGTGGTTTTTTAATCATAGCATGTGTATGTGTGTTCTCAACTGCAAGGAAACTGTTAACACTCATCATGCGGCCAGCAAGAAACGCACTGTGGTTTTATGAATGATATATGAGGGAACAGATGTTTGTGGCTTTCTGGACAGAACTCTAACAGAGTGACCTTGGTCCATACTGACAGAAATCATCATCATATGGCTAAACACACATACAGTACATAGGCATATGATCTGCGTGAAAGCAATATCGTATGTAATTTCCCTCAGTACCAAGATTAATTAGAAATTTGTACATATCTGATAGATTAATTGGGTTAATATGTGTATCTAAACACAAGCGACTGCCTATTCACATTTATTTACACAGCTAATTTAGGTTTTTCCGTAAATCGCAGTCGTTCTACTAATTAACATCCACTTTAATCCTTCCATTTTCAGAACGTGATAATGTAAAACCGTTCATAGCGTTTGTTCTCCCTCCTGTAACTCTCTTATTCTTCCGCCATAGGCGATTCTAGGTTTTATCTAATGGCTTAGGCAAATGGGAAAACTCTGAGGGTTGAGATTTTTGCAGTGTTGGTCATTAAATCGTAGTTAAGCCATCGAGGACTGACTTAAAAAAAAAAATAAAAAAACGATGGAAACCAAGTGCTGTAGCAAAGAACTGTTTAACAAAAAGCTGTTAAATATTCACACTGTGCTTTTCTCTTCTCATGAAATCAGATCTGTTAACACTGTGCTCTGCCTAGACTCTCGTTTTCGTGGAAGTGTGAGAAGATGAACACTTAAGGGAATGCACTGTCAGTATTTCAGTATGTCAGTACATTATGTCAGTATTCGCCCTCTTATTTCAGATCTCGCACCCGGTACAGTTGAAGGTCAATAAGAACATCGCTGACCCCTGTGATTGGATGATCTCCACTCACACCAGCACTTGTTGATTTAATTGAATGGCTGGATTTGTGCCGGGTGGGATCATGTAGCTAATAAGACTGAATACATTAGCACTCGCTGAGCTCTTTGAGAGATTAATTATTGCATGACATCAGTAGAAATACATAAAACATCAATAACGTCATGTATGCTAACCTTTTCTGTGCTTCTTGTTCCTCTTTTGCTCCTATATTAGCTGAACAAACTTCCTCTGGAGGGCTTTCTTAGCAAGACCTTACCTGTTAAAAATTTCAGAGGTTTCTTGATGCGCCGAACCCTCGCCTTCTCTCCTGTGTGGTTTCCTCAAGAATCTCAGCACACTTTCAAGCTGCTCTTCCTCCCATTTTGAGCTCCTTCCAAGATGTTCTTTCTCCTCCCTTTCAATTCTGTCATTATGTACTCGCCTTCTCGTTGTTTCAAACCTGTATGACTCTCAAATCTCATTCGCACCTCAGCATACTCAAACTTGGCATGTACAGTTAGGAGATGTGAGAATCAATGAAAACCAAAGTTTGGCATCACTGCCATCAAACTTGGCACAACACAACTTGAATTTTGAAAACATTTTAATTAGGACATTTTTCATTTTGTTTTCCATTGAGTAAAAAGTCAGACTTTGGCCAAAAGGCTAGTTCATGAATAGTAATTTGGTTATGCACAAAATTTAGCATGAATTTATAGTGTTGTGATATTCTCTGTGGCTTATTGATCCTAAAATCAAGTGTATAGCAGCCTTTCCAAGTCAAAACTGAAATGTAGTGTTACAGTTGGAAATATCCAAAAATCAGGTAAAATGAGCTACACTACCATTTAGATGTTTGGGGTGGTAAATATATTTTTTTGCTTGTACTGTATTTTGGTGCTAATAAAAGTAGACTTGTTGCCCATAAGGGACTTCTTTCAAAAACAATAAATATAATCTTACCAACCCCAAACTTTTGAACAGTAGTGCATGTTTTGAAAACTGAGTTCTCAATACACCGTGAGCAATTATTGTTTCTGATTTAACAGCTCAACTAAACTCTACTGACAGATCAGTTGTCACAACAACTGTGGAAACGTTGCCTCTATTTAGATGCATTCCTACCGCAAGCTACTTCATAAAGTGGTGGGGACAAAATCAGCCATGGCAAAAAGTGCTAGGGACACGTCCCACCCGTCCAGTCAGTAAATGGCGCCTCTGTGCAGAATTTCTCCAAGCAAATGCCTTTCATTAAAAAGCAATCGAGATTGCACATGATTCTTCTTCCAGGAAAGCCCCAGCTCTCCCCACAACTCGACAAGCCATAAATCCAGTCCACAGCCTGAGAGCGTTAGTTAATGGCGTCCAAACAAAGTAAAACAGTGATGCTGTGACTCAACAGGAGGAGGGGGATAAAATCGACCATCTCAATTAGAGCCAAGACCCCTCAGTAATGGATCAGATGAACTTCATCCAATCAGAGAGCAAATAATTACACGGAGAAACATTCATCCTCCTCTGAAAGCAGAAGGACCACAAGAAAACAAGGGGGGCAGATAATGAAGATTTTAAAATGAGATGGCTTTATGCATACAGCACAATTGAATGAGATTATTAAAGAGAGCATGTATTGTGCTCTGGTTTGCTTTAATGGCTGGCCTTAGAGGAAGAAATATGCCCCTTTTATGGCAAATGAATGCAAAATTAACAAATGAAGAGAAGATGAGCCTCTCATAACATAATGATCTCACAGAGAGCGCTTCAGTAACATTTCACCATCTGAGTGGTGCGGTATTTTCAAGATGTAGTTGTTCTCAGAGCCATTTCTCTTCGGGATGACCAGCAAAGGAAATGCAGGAACTGATGCAACCACTTGAAATTATCTCTTAATTATATATTCTTTGAGAGGGGGGCCATTTATTTATTTCCAGCGTGTTAAAATGTTCAAATATTAATTTAAAACATCATATCATCAAGGACAAGTGTTAGTACTTTGACATCAGCTTGCAAACTTTTTGGAAGCACCAAGTTGGCTTGAACCCCTGCCGAACGGTATTGCCAAACTGGATTGTAGCTCTTGCCTAAATATAAATGTCTTATCTGCCCTGCAGTCTGTTTGCCGTTCAGATCAGTGAATCTAAATAGAATCTCAGAGCACTTGACACTGTGTTGATAGTGTTTATAGAGAGGACAGCAAAGGACAAGGACTGGGCACGACTGTATGCTTTGACTTGAGCAAAGTAGTACACTAAAATTTGTCTTTGATATATGGAAAAAGACTATAGGCAAGTAAGCTACTTGCACAAATTACCAGCTGGATGTATAACCATATTATGTACTTATCTGTATGTAATATTTCTTTTATATGACAGTTCAATAAACAAGAAGTTAATATAGAGTAACTTATATTTTAGACATAAAATGGTAAGTTTTTATTGGTTTGTTTTTGCTCCGCCAACAAAAATCCATTTAAAGGAATAGCTTTCTCAAAAAGATATAGATGTAGATGAGTTTGTTTCTTTATTGCAAAAGATTTGGAGAAATTTAGCATTACATGACTCGCCCACCAATTGATCCTCTGTAGTGAATGGGTGCCGTCAGAATGAGAGTATAAACAGCTGATAAAAACATCACAATTATCCACAAGTGATCGACATGACTCCAGTCCATCAATTAATGTCTTGTGAAGTGAAAATCTTTGTGTTTGTGAGAAACAAATACATCATAAAGGCGTTTTAACTTTAAACCTTTGCTTATGGCCAAAATACAGTACAACTTCATAATGTATAATAAAGCTTCCTCCAGTTAAAAAGTCCATCCCCCGTTGTCCTCCTACAAATTTTTCTGTAGGATTAGGACGGTTTTAGATGGATGTAAACAATGCTTGATTTGTGCATATTTCTCTCCTTATTCAGACAAGACAACTTTTTCACTGGAGAAAGGAATATTATGGATGGAGACTCTTGACTCTTGATACATTTATTTATTACAAACACACAGCTTTTCACTTCACAAGACATTTATTGATGACCGGAGTCATGTGGATTACTTGTATTATTGTGATGTTTTTATCAGCTGTTTGGACTCTCATTCTGACGGCACCCATTCACTGCAGAGGATCCATTGGTGAGCAAATGATGAAATGCTAAATTTCTTCAAATCTGTTCTAATGAAAAAAAACTCATCTACATCTTGGGTGGCCTGATGGTAAGAATTTTTTTTTTTTCACACTTAATGAATGAGACTCGGTATCCTTGTCCTTTTACAAGCTAGCATGTTTGTGTACAAACATTCATGTAGGTGCATTAGCATGATTATTAACAGATTAGCAATCAAAGGCCCTTTTAAAAGTGTTGTTGTCAAGTAAATCAGTTGTAAATAGTCTTGCATACAACCCTACGCAGGTTAATGATGCTCTTAGGATCTTGGTATAGCGCAGTACACGTTTAAACTTCTCAAGGGCTGTGTATTTCGCAGATGTTTTCTTTTTTTTTATGTTAAGAGCACTACTGTATGTCACACTGCAGTAAGGAGAGAGAGGAAAAAGCGAGCGAGTGAAAGAAAGTCAGTCTGATCAAGAGTTACAGGTTCTCTGCTAATCCTCCTCGTCTCATACCTGACAGCAATACAAACTCTATAATCTTATAACTTATCACCATGGCAACATCCATGTTCTCAGCCGTAGCTCCAAGGTGAGCTGAATGGATGCATTTTTCATGGATATTTCCAGAATTCACCAGTTCAGGATGCTCATGGGAGCTAAAGCAGAAATGCAGCATGAATGTGTAATCTACTGGAAAAGTAAAAAGGTAAACATGAAGCACACACAAAAATGATGCAGTTTACATCCGGTTATTTAATTCACCATCTAGCATTCAAAGTAACATGCGGTTAAAACATGTCTGCAAACATAAAACCCACTCAGGCTGCGGGTTTGAAATCTGGGGAATAACCAAACAGTAAATGAAATAGAATCAGTGATTATATGTGTTGTCAGTTTTCCTGCAGTGTAGACAGACTATATGCATTACACTTTTTAATATCTGATCTGTCATTTAAGTGAGGAACAATGTATGCACATGCAGAAGAAGCTGTCACAATCCTCTTTGTTTGATAATGTGGGTTGTAGCCCTTCCTGTGAAACAGGAAATGCAAATGAAGGAATGATTATGTCTGTTTATTTTTAGTCCTGGCTGTTTCTCTTGTCGTCTTGTTTATGCTTAAGTGTAGGGCTTTAATTTCCTTTATTAATTACTTCACCTTATTTGCTTCACCTCATTTATGTTTTCAGTTGTCTCTTTCTGTACTTTATATATTGAAAATGTTAACAATCATGGCAATAAAGCTTTGATTTGATTCTTATGGGAACATAATGTATATTAATTGGTAGACTAGAGTTGTGTGGATTATTGTGATATATATATATATATATATATTTATTGATGTCACCATATGAAGTTAATTTTTTTTTAGTGCATTGCATCAATTCAATCTCGATTTAGTGAGTGTGTTCACTCACAGTACCTTCAAAGTTCATTTCATTAAGCAGAGCAAGGGTTCAGTTGAAATCATTTCAAGGCCCAGTCAAAACCAACAGGCTTAACTGAAATGGTTTTTCCATGTTGCCTTTCCAAACACGAGTGTGATGTTGACCCAGCGCTTAATGTTCTGTAGAATATTCCCCGACTCTGGTAAACAATGATTTGACATTTAACAAGCAAATGTTTACATAATGAATGGCCCCTGCACTCAGTGCACAGCAGCACAGCAGACGAAGGTTTTACCGTGGTTAGGTCTCCCTCAAGAGAGTCACAGGCCGCATCTAAATGTGTTCATGTTTGTGAGCGTTTCTCCTCTAGGGTGTGTGTTCTGTCATTCTGATGAACTTCAAGAGAAGTACGCCACTACTTATCATCCGCCAGCTAAAACACATCCTCTAAAACACTGTATAACATCTCATTGCACTTGCAGGGAAATTGAGATTGACATTTTGTTCTCATTGTTTAAAGAAATACAGTATGCATTTGCCAAAAATTGACTCACCCTCAGGTCATCCAAGATGAGTTTGTTTCTTCATCAGAACAGATTTGGAGAAATTTAGCATTGTATCACTTGCTCACTAATGGATCCTCTGCAGTGAATGGGTGCCGCCAGAATGAAGGCTGATAAAAACAACACAACATAATCCACGTGACTCTAGTACATCAATTAATGTCTTGTGAAGGGAAAGGCTGCATGTTTGTAATAAATCCACCACTTTGACAGTTTAACTTCAAACCATTGCTTATAGCTAAAATAGGACTCCTCTATCCATAATATTGTTTTCTCCAGTAAAAAAGTCATCTTACCTCAATCAGAAAGGAAATATTACAAGCACAAACAGTCCAAAACAGTTACAAACATATATGTCAGTGTTTTTTTTTTTTAATGTTAGAGGACAACAGGGATTGACTTTTTCACTGGAGGAAGTGTTATTATGGATTATGGACCCTTAATTTGGCCAGAAGCAATGGTTTAAAGCTTTAATGATGGATTTGTTTCTTACAAACATGCAGCTTTTCACTTCAGATGACGTTAATTGATTATTGTGATGTTTTATCAGCTTTTTGAACTCTAATTCTGACGGCACCCATTCACTGCAGAGGAGCATATAATATAATGCTAAATTTCTCCAAATCTGTTCCAAAACAAACTCATCTACATGTTGGATGGCCTGAGGCTGAATACATTTTCAGCAAGTTTTCTAACTTGTTTTCAGAACTATTCCTTTAAAGAAACAGCCATGCTGAAAAGTCAAGAGTAGATTAGCATAGCTAAAAAAGAGCACAAATTAATAAAACAGCAGAAAAGGCGCTGATACGGAGATGGATTTTCTGTCATTGATCCAGTTTGTGTGTTTGCATATGACTGACTTCATCAGATGTAGCAGAGAGAGGACACAATCAATATTGTATCACAGGAAGCTTCAGAGTTTGTGTTTTTGCTCTTTTCTTTCTGTAAGACACAAAGCCACAGCTGGTTCCGTCAAGGGAACGCTTACATCTCTGAGCAATTTTAAGGTTCAGCCTAAGGGTCACTGCAGGGCTTGGGCGAGCTGATTTTGCTGCGCTTACTGTTTGTTTTTATTATCAGACTCCGTTCTGTTTTACCAAATGGAACAGCAGCACCCGGGAGCACAACAGTCAGCAATGGAGTATTAAGTCCCACGGGTTTTCCCACCCTCCCATCTGTTTCCTCCTTTGAACGAAGGAAAGATGTGTTACCCCAACATCACTGTAAAGCGCTTCTGGCGGGTAGCTGTGTGCCTGTAGCTGTATTGTGGGAGTTTTTGCGTTGGTGCCAAGATGCTGTATGATTACATTTCTCACTATGCATCTATCCGGTGTGTGCGTTTTTACCTGAAGGATGTAATTTGGAGATTGTTTGCTTATCTGCAATGCTCTACTAAATGTTCCCTAACAGATGTTAGAATGACGTTCAACAGATGTTTTGTGCAAGGTTTATGGTTTAGATCGTTTGAATTTGCGTTAAATTATAAATTGAGTTAAACGTGCAACACGATAAGGTCGAGAGATCAATGTCGTGAGGTTGTGTGACAACAATGTAGAGTACTTCTGGTACTGTTTTTTTTACTGCTTTTTTGAAACTCTGAACTATTGTGCAGTATTCAGTAGTAAGCTAGTATTTAATTGTGAACATAGATGAAATTTTAAAAAAATTCTTTGAACTCGATATAAATTTAAGATACTCGCAATTCTCGTAGAATCTTAGAATTGCACATATAAACTCATAATTCTGACTTTTTTCTCACAATTATGAGTTTTCATCCCACAATTTCACAATTCCGACATCTTTCTTGGTATTCAGAGTTTACATATTTTACATTTTTTTGTTTCTGCCGCAGAATAAAAAGTAAAAAATGTAATTGCAACTTTTTTATCTCGCAGTTCTGACTTTTTTCCTCACAATTGTGAGGTTATATCTCACAATTCTGACTTTTTGTTTTATAATTTATATCTCGCAATTCTGAAAAAAGTTAGAATTGTGAGAGATAAACACAAAATTGCATGAAAAAAGTCTGATTTGCAAGGTAAGTCACAGATACTTTTTTTAAAAAAATATTTTCTTTGTTTTTTTACTCCACACAGCAGAAACAAGCTTCCATCCACTGTTGTTGTGATATATTTTATTTTAATTAAAATTGCATTAAAATTCAATTGATACATAAAATGACTTAAAAACACATTTTCTATGGTGGACATTTTAAAAAAAATGTATTCACTTTTATTTTATTTTATTTTATTTTATTTTATTTTATTTTATTTTATTTTGTGTATTACCATATTAAGTAAAAAGAAAATTGTAGCAAGTACTTTGGCATAATCTTTTGTTTCTTATAAACATATTACATATTTTAATAACTGCTTATTAATGTTTGGAAAAACTTTTATCCTCAAAATGAAAGTGGTTCATGCAGAATCAAACAAACAAGAAAGCATAAAAGAGCAAGTCTATGAAATCTCATGAAATATCAGATCATTTTACCTTTTTTTGGCAAGGCTAGTGTCAGTGCTTTTCAATGTGTGAAACCAGCATGGATGCAAAAAGTACAATAAGAATTTTTTAGATTTTACCTTTATCATGAATGCCCTCGTGTCATTGACCCAATATATTCTGTACAAGTGTTACAATGAAAATGCTTAAGTAAGCATTGTATTGTGTGAAACAATATTCAGTGCTATGTTTTGTTGGATACTGGTTGCTTATAGAAAATATGCACACTGTGCAGAATCTACATACTGTATGAGTAGTGTGGTTGTATGCTGTTCTGAACCCAGCCCATGTTGGTCACAATCTCACACTGTGTTTACACAGAACTGAAACTGAAATCATGAGGAAACGTCCCCCTTTCACTAAGAGAGTCATAGCCACATATGTGCAAAACCCCTAAAAGATTCATGATGTCTCTAATTTTTACTGTAACATTTACATTTTTTAAAGGAGTCCTCATTAATGTTTAGTCCCAAGGATATTCTTAATGAGATGTGAATATTTCATTGGGGAAACATCCTCTGTTCATTTTGCGATCAGGATTATTGAAATTAGCCTGAGAAAATGCATATTAGACATCACACATGAATTTCAGGGTTAAGACTTGTTTAACTTTTCAAGGGGATGTTTGGTGACGAGAGTTGCTATTGTTAAGAAAAATGTGTGCTGAAACTAACCTCGTAACTTGAAAATGTGAAATCATCAATGTATTTACTGAGACAGGAGTCAAATGTTTTTTAAAGTTATATTTATGGGCTTTTATGCCTTTAATGGACAGGACAGTAGAGAGTAGACAGGAAAGCGGGATCGGCAAAGGACCTCGAGATGGGAATCGAACTCGGGTCGCCGCGAGCACAGTTTCACTATATGTCGGCGCACTAACCACAAGGCTATTGGCACAGACCAGAAGTCAATTTTTATTTTATTTATTTTCCTCATGCAGGAGTTATTTTCTGTGGAAAAAACGTTTCTTTGATAATTAGCATTGTGTCGTGAGCCTAGAATATTCCTTTAAGATGATTTCACTTTCTGACCTAGATCTAGCCAAGAATGACTTTTCTTAACATGAGTCTCATGTACACATACTCTTAAGCCTTCATAATTAAATTTAGTTTCCCAGAACATTCTAGAAGCGTCTAAATGGCTGTAGGCAGACTGTGAAATGGTGCAGTGCTATAGGGCCTCTCTGCTCTGCCCTCCTGTCATGTGCGAAATGCTTGAGTGTGTTAGTCGGAGCCCTGGGACGACTGGTAATGATCAGGTTTTAATTAAGACCCCTTCCACACTATATCAGAGCTTGCCTGCTCGCTGGGGAAGTGCCCGAGCTTCGTGCTTTGGAGGAAAAAAGGAGAGAAAATATTTGATTAAATGAAGAGATCTCAACAGACTGTCAGATTCAATACAATTCGGAGAGGCTTCTTGTTCTGTTTTAAATGATTCTGTAATTAGATTCCTCTGTGACTTGCATTTCATTTGAAAAGAGAAAATTGAGCAGCCTTAGTCTTGGATATATTTGAGTCACTTACTCGTCCGAATTATAACAAAAATCCCTTTGAACAAAAAGAAGAGTCAGTTACAAAGGTTCTTCTAATTTACTTGTGTCCCAAAATACATATACAAAAATAGATAGCAGACGTTATTATTTTTAAAATCATATATTTCTTAAAAAATGTAGACAGTATTATTACTAAAATTAATTTACTTGCCCTGTATGCATTTGTGAATATTGCAAACTGATTTTGTCAGACATCTGACCTTATCTATCGTTCTATCGTTCTTTCACTCTATCGTTCTATCTATGATTATATTGTATATATTATTATATTAGATATATTCTATCTATCTATCTATCTATCTATCTATCGTTCTATTGTTCTATCTATCGTTCTATCTATCGTTCTTTCACTCTATCGTTCTGTCTATAATTATATTGTTTTATGTAGTTCTTTCGTTCTATCAGTCATATCTGTCAGTCATATCTGTATATCTATTGTTCTGTCTATCTATCGTTCTATCTATTTGTCATTCTATTTGTCGTTCCAGCTTTCTATCTATCTATCTATCTATCTATCTATCTATCTATCTATCTATCTATCTAGCATTCTATCTATCATTCTATTGTTCTATTGATCTATCGTTCTGTCATTCTATCTGTTGTTCTATTTATCATCATATCTGTCATTCTATCATTCTAGCTATCATTCTATCCATCTATTGTTCTATTTATCTGTGGTTCTGTTTATCGTTCCATCTATCCATAGTTCTGTCATTCTATGATTTTATCCTTCTCTCTATTGTTGTTTTAGTCTTTCATTTTAACCTTCTGTCCACTGTTCTATCATTGCATCTATTATTTTATCATTCTATTTATCTATCATTTTATCTATGATTTTATCTCTGTCTATCATTCTCTCTATTGTTCCTTCTATTTGTGACACTGTAGACTAGAGTAATGGCTACTGAAAATTCAATATCATAAGAATAAATACGTTTTTAGAATATATTATAATAGAAAACATTTTAAACTGTAATAACATTTGACAATTTTACTGTATTTAATGTATTTTTGACCAAATAAATGCCGCTTTGGTTAATATAACAGACTTATTTCAAAAACATTAAAATAAATAAATGATTATATATGATTTCAGAATTAAGCTCAAACTGACCAGAATTCTTGTTTGTGGTGTCGGAGAAACCCTGAAATAATTTTGTAGACGAAGCATTCTCACATTTTGTTTCTGATATCACGCAGAAAGGCTACATTTTCAAATATACGTTTGATTCAATCAACCGTTTTGAGTGACAGCAGCTTTAGGAGCATTTTGAGTTCAAACTCCAGTGTGAACGAAGAAGATGACCTTGTTAAAGTAGTTTGACCATTCAGTTAAACATTGAATGTTTAAGATGATTCAAAGGCTGCTAAAAATGGGAGAAATGAGCTGTAATGAGAGTTTGAACAGTAGATGAATAGGCTACCAATTTGTCCATTGTTCCCCTGTAACATAAAAGACCAAAAGTGTTTCTAAAGAAAGAATAACCTGTGTCAGGTACATGCTGTGCGTATAGCATGTGGACTGTATGTTTGTGAAGTCTGTCCTTGACAGAGTTGCTCCTCTGATGTCCAGCTAAGGAAATGAGGGCAGCGCTCCCTCAGGTAACCCCCAACCGTCACTACAATTCCTCACACAGTGTGTGTGTTCGCTGCCCTGTCGCTTTGATTGATGGATGCAGGTGGACGTATTGAATATGGGTGTGAGGTCATACCTCAGATGAGATGGGAAGGTGGAGCGTTGGGCTTTTTCTGTCAGGAGACGGACAGATGCGCAGATAGAGAATGCAGATGAAAGGTTCATCAGATAGCTGGAGTGTGACTGTGATGTTGCTATTGCCGCATTAAAAGAGATGTGTGCACTCGCTTGTGAGAAACAAACGTGTCTGCCAAGTTTTAAAATGGTAATTTACAAATAAATTACACCAGCAGTCCATTTCTTTTGTCATTCTCTCACACACTTACACTATATTTTAGGAACGTTATCACAGCTCTATATTTCTTGGGCCTGAAAACCATTTCCTGCCCAAATTGTTTCTATTCTCAGAAAGATTAAATGTTTTTTCTAGTATTTTAACATATCTTATCTGAATGAACGAAGGGAGCTTATAGATCGAAGGGATGAATTTTTAAACCGCTACATTCGGGTAACAATAGCAATAGTCATTTGTAAATTTCCGGTCTTTACTTCACTGACATTGTTTTTTTGGTGAATAATGTCATTTTTTTTCCTTTGCAGGTGCAGGTTTTGTGTGCATGTATCTGTTTGTTGGCTCATTTGCATTCAGATTACTCTTGTTCTGTGTCTGCTACGTCTAAAGCTAATGCAGCAGAGGAAAAGATTGATTGCGGAGACTTTGGCTGAGTCCATGAGCATCAGAAAGCATTGAGAAAGCTTTCCATCTCTGTTTGCTTTCCCATCTCTCCCAGCAGGAGAAACAGCACAGGTCATGCAAAATTCAGCAGCCACCAAGGGCACAGTGTAAGAAAGAGGTAGAAAGAGCATCAAATACAGACAAACACCTCTGTCCTTGAAAATATGCTCAGCATGTACTGTACATAACACTAGTTATGATTTTTAAATTATAAATTTGGCTTGTTTAATGCTAAAGACACTGTAAATGTGGATTACATATGATATTTGGAGATATATGATATATTGATTTAAGTTTGAGACATCCGTCCTCTATCCAAAGCAATTAAATAAATAAATAAAGTAGATCAATCAATCAATCAATCAATCAATCAATCTGTGAAAAATTTAAATTAAATGATAAGCATAAAATAGGCAGAAATTTAAAGTATATATTAAAAACTTAAATTGCATATTTTTAAGTTAAATTATTTGTATTATTTTATTATTTTTGTAATATATTTTTATAATTTATACATTTCTTTATAAAAATGAGTAATTCTAAAATTATAATTGTAATGATATATTTTTAACAAAACAAATTATGAAAATATACTTATATTTTAAGCAAAAAATGTAAATTGTGTTATGTAAATAAAAAAGTAGTAAAAAATAAATTAGTAATATATATATATATATAGGTAATGAAAATAAAATTACTTATTTTTCTAGAGTTAAATAATTTAGATTTTTTATCATTTTATCGTTTTATTATTTTTGTTATATTTTTATTAGTTAATTCATTTATTTAAAATAAGTAATTATATTATTAATTCTAATTATTTTATATATTTTTAATAGACTAAAGTTTTTTAACAGATTAAAAAAATGTATTGTGTTGTATACACAATTGTACACCCACAGCCCCCTCCCCCCCACACACAGACTATTAACTTTTTAGCTTTTAGCGTAATTTAATTTAAGTAAAATTTGTTGCCCTAAGGTAGCATGTTTTACAACCTCTCCATAAATTTGATTCTATATTTAAAAACTCTTTTAAACACCCTTGCATTTTCACTTAGAAACGGCTTCTGCTCGCTGAACGATAACAAATTGTTGGATTTCTTCAGGGGTTTGGCAAATCCCCCGGTCATCCTGTAAAGGCATTACCCTCCATTGCTGTGGAATATCCTCTCATTCCTCTACGGACCGCCGTGGGATTGGACGGCAGTCAGAGGGGATAAGAGAGAGATGGGAGGAAACGAGAAGGGACAGAGGAAGAGAATGAGAAAAGGACATGATAAAGGAGACGAGATGCAGAAGTGATAGCGTCTTTGTGGGAATGGTCAAGGGTGTGTGTCGGATTTTGTGCATCAGACCAGGCCTAAAGGGCAGGGTTGGGTATTGTTGGAAATGCAGTTCTCTATAAATAGTGTCAGTAATAGTTGGTCCAAATGGTACTTTATGTAATTGATGCTCAGCTCCAGAAATAGATCTGTACTCTGATCAGAGCTGCACTGCAAACGGTTTCCTGCGCCACATGAGTAGGGCAGAACAGCTTTAGGACATCACACTTGGATTGTCCCATTATGTCCTAACACCATATGTGAACATCTAGATATTAGCTCTGTTCCAAAACCTAGTGAGCTGCCTATGCATTTTAAAGCATCTAAGACAGGTTCAAAAGTAAATTGTTCTATTTTCATAACTGCAACTTGATATCTCGCACTTCATTATGCTGCAAAACTGCTGTATATCACATTACAATTCTGTATCTCATGATTGTGACACTTGAGAAAGCAAACATACTGTTATTCTATTTAAACTTGCATGTTTGGCTGTAAAATTTCTGAATTGTAACTTGAATAATAACTTCATGTCAAAATCTTTAAAAAATGCAAAAAAAGAATTATGTAATTATGGCTTATTTTGTCTTGATGAACTTTATCTAGTTATGAATTATAACTGACAATGTGACATATCTCACAAATGTGAGGTTTTTATTGGTAATTGTAGCTTTTTCTCTGAATTGTACGGCTTTAATAATGACTTCATATCATATCAAAAATGCAAAAAATAAATAAATTAATTAAAACTGATGCTTTTGCATAATTATGACTTATAACTGACAATGTCAACTAAAACCTTGCTGTTTTTCTCCTAATTGTGACTTTCTTTGAATTGTGACTATTATTTTGACTAATTAATTAAAACTAATAAAATTAAAAAATATAACCAATTAAAGAACAATGAAGTATTAATAAATATTTTTATTTAAAAATAATAAAAATCAAATAAATCGATTAATGTCATTTTAATTTATCAGTTCAATTACTTCTCATTAGAATTAATATAATTTTCAGTGTAAATTTTATATTAAAATTAGAATGAGCCCCAGTGTAATTTATATTGAATGAATTCAGTATCTGTTCAATACTGGAAAAATGTTCTGCATTTAAATATATATTCTCTTGAATCTGTTGAGCTAATTCGAGATGTTTTATGTAGAGCGTTTGAGCAAGACTGCTCACTTGGGTTTTTGCAACAGAAATATTTTTTATGTCTTGTCCTAACTTCCTTATGTTTCTTATATCTTATTATGGGAGTCTCTCAGCGACCTGCCTCCGTTTTGGTCCACCTGTGTCGTGGCCTTATGGTGCTTCTCTCTCTGGAGTGGGTCTGTCCAGGTCACTGGAACAAATCCATGCCTAACAAGTGAGAATAAACCCAGAATCCTGAAGTGCACTTGTGAGAGAGGAAGGGAGAGAGTGTATATTTCGAGATAATTACTTCTTTGCACTTCAAAATGTGTGTGTGGGTGTGTGATGGTCTTTCGGGAGTAGATTTAATATTGCAAATCAGACTGTTATTAAGAGAATGTCAAGTTTGTTTGTTGCACAGAGAGTCAGAGCACAATCTAATGTCCCGCAGCGCTGGGAATGTAAAGTGTCCGGGGTGTGTGTGCATGTATGTTGCTGAAATCATGATATTAAGGTAGTCTCACAGGCGGCCGCCATCTGTTATCAGGGCTCTGAAGCCTCATGATGGGACGGCAAATGTCACGACTGTCTCTGCAGGGGGTGTGTGTGTGTGTGTGTGTGTGAGACAGTTCCCCTCACACCATGACTTGCAGGTAGGTTATGGAGAACGGTGACCTTTGACACCGCTCAGACTACATCAGTGGACTTCTTTGAAGTGATCATATAGGATGTGTTTCAGTGGCCCAATAGTAACCTGTGTAATGGACCAAAAAGTCTATTCAGTCGTCTTAAGTGAGATTTCAGATTTGTAGAGGAAAGGCTCTGCAAAGTTGTTGTTCGCAGGTACAATATACAGCCAATTCACACTTTGCCAACGATTACAGTACATCACTTCATGGCATTCAAAGACACGACAAACACCGTTTCAACATGTTCAACTGGCGCAAACAAGCATCAACCAATGCCAACAGACAACAGGAGTAACACACTGATCAGACAAAATCAGACGAATGAATTTTACTGTATTTGTTTATAAATAAAAACATTTATTTTGGATTAAACATCAAAACAAAATTTTACGTCAACATTTCTTATTATATATGAATTATATCTCAAATATAAAGTATAATAAATAAATATAAATGGTCTTATTTTTCTTTTTTTCTGTAGTGTGTGTGTGCATTATATATATATGTGTGTGTGTGTGTGTGTGTATATATATATATATATATATATGTAATGTAATATATGGATAATGTCATTTTTGCAAATTTAATGTTGTTAGAAGAATCATCATGGTTCATTACTGTATTTATAAATTCTTATTTTTTGTATTTAACATCAAAACAGACATTTATCTTAAAATTTGTCATGTTATGTCAAAGTCATGTCAGATCATGTTGTTATATATATGAGCAGATCATATTATAATATACTTTTTTATTTTACTTATACAGTATGTGTGTGCTTGTATATAGTATGTGTATATTATACAGTATTATACTGTATAATAGTACAGTATATTATATTATATATACAGATATTATAAATATTATATAATACGGAATATATTTAGATATGAAATATATTTGCAAATGTTTTTAGAAAATGTGTATCTGTACATATTTATATGAATGTTAAAAATACAAATGAAATGTATTTGCATATTTGCACAAACAAATAGGCACTATGTATTACAATCAGGAAGAAATGTTTAACTTTATAGCCATCATAAAAACTGACACAACCAGCTCAGAGTCTTTAAATATATTTTGGACACCATAATTTTCAAAACCAATCACTTAGGAATATTTTTAGATTGTCTTTTGATAGCTTACGTAGAAAAGGAAACACATCATCTTCTGATCTAACCAAAAAAAAAACAAACCAAAAAAAAATGCAATCCTAAAATACTTGACAATAGACTGCATACTAAATTTAGAAATGCAAATGAAACACAGATGTTTTATAGTTTAATTAGCACTTCAAACCATTATACATCCAAATTAAAGAGTTTATTGCTATATCCTGACATAAAATATTGTTAAATAAAGAAACTTGAAGTGGTTATTAAATCGCCCACATGTTCATTTAAGAATACTTTGACAATATTCAACCTTAAATAAATGATTCAGTGTATGCTTGTTATTATTTTTTCTATTTAGTTTATCAGTCAGTATGAACATATATACTTGACATAAATATTCACATTTTTGTCTTGCATTGACTGTTAATTGAGTGAATGAATGAGTGAAGATACTGTTGACTCACCCACCTGACCATGCACAGCATTCTGGGAAGATGCTTTTAGTTCAGCTCTTATATAAAAAATTAATGTGGCATTTAATGAATCATTTAATGAATCTTACACTAGTTACACTAGTTTGTGTATACATGAACTGCCATACTGAGAGTACACTGTGTGTGTGTGTGTGTGTGTGTGTGTGTGTGTGTGTGGGAGAAAATGATCATTTTTTAATACGCTCTTCCATAAACAGCCATTTCTATGTGTATTTATATCTGCCAGGGCTCAGATGTCTGATACACGCAGGTCTCCTTCCCTAAGACTCTATAAGCAGAAAGATTAAATGTGACATCTAAGTGTAACGCGCCAGCCGCGGGGAGATCATTTGCCGGAGCCGCCGCTTACCTGCGCCGGGCGGTAATGAGCCTTCAGCTGGATCACAGAGGATACAGCGAAAAATGAAGCAGGAAACAGGTAGTTATTTCACGTCAGGGCACTTATCAGACCACACACGGAAATGATACGTACTCTTCACTGAGATACTGACAGCCTATTAGCCAACCATCAGAATCCCAGCTCCACAAATCCAGGGAGGGAGAGAAAATATTGAAAGCGTCTGTCAATCTGATTGAATTGTAACAGTGTTGACGTTATTTGGTTGTGTCGTTCTTGTGTGTGTGTGTATGTGTTTAGTCAATGCTCATGTTTCATATTCCTCTCCAATTAGTCGACGACAACCAGAACGACGGCGGTCTCTTGTTGTAATTGCACTTTGATCCTGACACATCTAGTTGTTTTTGAGATCTGTGGAGTCGGATATGGAGTTTCTCCTTAATTGCAGAACTGTAGGTGTATCAGCCTTGTCTTCTTAGAGATCTAGGCTATAATAATAACATAAGACTCCAGCTAGACTCGAGTGCATTCATTAACGGTTTTAAAGTGTCCTGGTACTAGACTGGCCAAAAAATAAAAATAAAAATGTTGAGGAGTACGACAACTGTGGGTATTTTTGTTCTCAGTAATGTTGTGAGCTTAACATGATTTACACAATTAGGGCATGTACTTGGATAAACGTTATGTTGGAGTGTCTTATCAAGCAGTCACTCTCTTATTTTTGAAGACGGTTTACAGTCAGTTTATGAGCTTCAGCAGCAAGGCATGATTAGTTTTCGGAAACTGGAGCGATTGTGTAGGAAATTTCATTTAGTCAGGAGACAGAGCCAGACAGACGTTCAGGAAATTGCCTCTTTTGAGCAATATGACATCCAGTGTTTCACTCCACTTCAGTTTTATGTTGCTTTCTTTACTTTACTCTTATAATTCAAATTGTATGTGCTTCTGCTTTATTAGTCATTTTGACTTTATTCTTAAAATATTGCTAGTTTATTCTCAATGCTACAACTTAGCTCTTGTAATTTTGACATTATTAAAATAAATGTCATCTCATTGCTACTTCATCTTAATCTTTACTATTAAAATATTACTAGTTGAATTGCATTGATTTAATTATCAAAATATGACTAGTTTAAAATCAATGTTAATACTTTATTCTCATAAAAGACCTATTATGAAATTATTCTCAAAATGTTGCAACTTTCTTCTGTTATGAGCTTTTTATTTTATTTTAATTAATGAACTTAATCCGTTAACATGAACTAACAATGAATAATACAGCACTTCTACAGCATTTATTAATCTTAATACTATTCTTAGCATTTACCAATACATTTTTACGATTAAAAGTTGTATCTGTTAACATTAGTTAATTCACTGTGGATTAATGTGAACATTTCTATTAACTGCCTGACATTAACAAAGGTTAACGAATGCTGTAAAAAAGGTAATGTATTAACTAATGTTAACAAATGAGAGATTTAACATTTTAAGTGCTACCCTTAAGTGGTGCTAACATATCTATATAGGTTAGATTTGTGATATTGCAATATCAGACTCTCAAAAATTTAACTTATAATTTTCATTTCGTCAGGTAATTTATTATTCTCAATGTTACAACTTACTGTAATTGCCAGAATTTTTACTTTATTCTCAAAATAATAGTTTAATATCAGTGTTACTGCCTAATTTTAATCATTTTGATCAAAAAATCGGTAACACTATTTTAGGGTGTCCTTGTTACACATTACTTACTATAGTAATAACAATAAATTATGCAACAAATGCATTACATTACATGCAACTAACCCAAAACCAAACCCTTCATCCTAAACATATAGTAAGTGCATACTTAATTAATATTACTCAGTGCTTAAATTTATAATTACACTGTAACAAGGACACCATAATATAAAGTTTAACCACATATTATCATGCAAATCATGCTAAAGAAAAATGCAAAGAAAAATGTATTGTCCACATGTAATGTATAACACATCTAGAATTGTCTCATCTTCTTACACTCATATCATGACGCATCCAAAACAGAATAATCTGACCTTTATTGCCGAGAAAAACTATTAAAACATTGACATCTCAAGCAATTTACTGACAAAATATGTCTCTCTTCCAAGAAATGATCGATGAGGGCTGGGATATTGGTGGAAGCTAAAGGTCAATGGAGATAATTCATTGACTGATTTATGTTGCATTGATATACATTAGATGACCAAAAGCATGTGCACAGACTCCCTTTTAATGCCAACTGCTTTGAAATTAAATATTGAACAAGCACATGTTTAGGAGGTTTGTGTGTCCACATAAATTTGGCCAAATAGTGTGGATGACAGAAGCTCGTCTTTGTGTTTTCATCACCGTGACTGACTATTCATGGAGAGGGATATCTCTTACCCCCACAGGCCACTGCATGAAGCATCTTAGAAAACACATCATCAAAATTCAATCACAGAAACCTATATGTATTACTTCCTACTGTTCCTCATGCACTTCACAATAAGCCCCAGAGTCCCTGCCACCGAAATAGACTACATTGCAAGTATTTTTTATAAAATGAGCTGCTCTTCTTCGAGCTTGTGAGTTTTAAAAGATGATACCTGGGTTAAAGGACTTGTCAAATCACATATGATTTGAAAGCTACGACTTCACTCAAAGGATAGCATATGGAGCACTTTTATGGTGGTTTGTGTCCGTTTTGCAGCTTGGAAGTGTAAGAATCAAGTTTCATCATATGGAAAACACAATCTCAGATATTTTCATCCAATACATAAGGGTTTCACATAAGAAAGTAATATTAGGTTGAAATAAAGGGATTTTGCTGGCTGGTATCCAAACAGCCATTGGGATGAATGGGAATTCTGATGGATAGCTTTCTCCAGATCTCCTTGGAACGACAGTGGAATAAGTAAATAATAATGTCATTCTAATTTTTAGCAAATTGTGCCTTTATAGAGTGTTTTATTGACATAAGCAGACATTTGAAAATTTGCTGAATTTACTCTCCCACTGGTCATGCAAATTGTAGATGAGTTTCAGAACAGATCCACCAATGGATCCTCTGCAGTGAATGGGTGCCGTCAGACTGAGAGTTTAAACAGCTGATTAAAAGCATCACAATAATCCACAAGTGAACCACACGACTCCAGTACATCAGTTAATATCTTGTGAAGTGAAAACCTGTGTGTTTATAATAAATCCATCAAGATGTTTTTAACTTCAAACCGTTGCTTCCAGCTAAAATACAGGAGAAAGCAACATTATGGATAAAACCGTCTTGTCTGAATTAGGAGAGAAATATGCACAGCTCAAACACCATTTAAAGGCAAAAATAGTCCAAAACAGCTCTAAACAATTATGTCTGTGGATTTTGATGTGAGAGGACAACAGCGGATGGATTTACTTGGACTTACTCACCGGAGGAAGCGATTTCTTGCACGAAACATGCACTTTTGTTCAGCTGATTTAATGTAAAAATGCCTTGGATTATTGTGTGGATTATTGTGATGTTTTTATCAGCTGTTTGGACTCTCATTCTGACGGCACCCATTCATTGCAGAGGATCCATTTGTGAACGTGATGCAATGCTCAATTTCTCCACATCAGTTCTGAAGAAGTAATGGCCTGAGGGTGAGTAAATTTTCAACAAATTTTCATTTGTTCCTGTAAGAAAATGCATTCCTAAGTTTGTCTTTAGATTTGCCATTATTATTCTATAGCTCCAGTAGTTGTCACACAACATGATGCCCATTTCCTGCACCGATTCCTTCCTTCCCCCATCCCGTTCCAGAATGGTGATGGCCACAGATGTTAGTTGGAGTTTTAATGTTTTCTTTCACCTGAGTAATGAGATTTGTCCTCTGTCTCCCCATCTCTTTGTCTGTCTCCTTTTCTCTCTGGACAGTCGTGGTGGCCATCTGTCATCTACACCGAAGGGTATTTTTACTTTTTTTTTTTTGTCAAAGTGAAATGCTGAAAACACTCACACATCACAATCTGTCATGTCAATCTGTCACGGGAACAATAGTTAGTGCCGTAGGGTTTTGTAGTTGCCGTAACACAAAAGTGGTCTGTGGAGCCTTCTATTATGTAGTCTTTCCCATAATGCAGCACTTGTTTGTAATGGAAACTGTCTCTGTGATGCCAGTGATAACACACCCTCACACAGCGACCTTCACACTCAAGCACAGCCGTACACCTCTCTACCCTCTCCAACAGTGCAGCGTGACTCTCCACAGGCTGAGGGCATCGCTCCTGATGGGGAGCGAGCTGCGTTCCAAATCACAGGTTCCCTACACAGTGTTCACTGTTCCCTGCACACTGAGCACAGAATGAAAGTAAGAGTTCTCTTCACTTGACAAAATTCATCATTTGGAATATGCTGCAACATCACACAACATATTTGACAGTCATGTATATTGATGTGTTTTGACATGGATGATTGTATTTTCATTTAAACTGGAAATGTTCTTAAATTGAAAGCAGTGATAAAAAGATGATATATGGATAATTTGGATCTGCTGGAAATGAAATCAAAATTTCTTTGGCAATATATTTTTTGTTTGTTTGTTTATTGAAATATAAACAAAAGTTAACACTTAATTCTTGTAATATTATGAAACTATCCTCAAAACACTGCTATTTTTCTTTCTTTCTTTTATTTTTTAAGTGGTATATTTATGGTATTACAATATCAGACTTGCGGAATTTTACATAATGTATTGTTATAAATATATATATTTTATTCTTGAAATGTTCAAAAATAGTGTATTAGTAGTAGTAGTATTGGTATTATTTCAATTAATTAATTCAGTATTTCGTTTTTGTTAAATTCTGATTAATTTAAATTACTGTTTCAAAATGTTTAATGTCAAAACTTTAATCTTGTTTTGCATCTAGAATTTTTACAGCTATTAATGAATATTATTATTAAAATGAATTGATTCAGTATTTTATTTTTGTTAAATTCCAGTTATTTATTTAATTTGAATTACTGTTTCAAAATATTACTTTAATATTGTTTTGTATCTAGCATTTGTAAAACTATCATTATTATTATTATTATTATAATTATTCAATTAATTTTTTGTTCGGTTATTTAATCTCAATGGCTATTATCATAATTCTGCCAATTCCCAAAATATTTCTTTAATTATTATTATTCATAGTTATTATTATTATTATTATTATTATTATTTCCATATTTTAGAATTAAAGTGAGTTATTTAATATTAAAAAATAATGAAATAATTACTTTGTTGTTAAAAAGTTTAAAAATGTATTCCTGTGTTTCTATTAGTATTTTAGTTAAATATGAATCAAAACCCCTAAATTTAGTCTGATTAATGACTGCTACAACATTTAATACACACGTAAAAATTTCATATAAATATATTTAGCTAAGTGACCCTTGGACCGAGCATACACATTCCCAGCAATGCCCATACACCCCATTTATTCCACTTTGCAGGCTTATTGGAAAGTTCTGAGGTGTTTTAAATGTGTTAGGTGTGAAAAGATGTAAAAGGAAAGTTGTTTTAGGCTTAGTCAAACACCTGTAGTGAAACAATGTGAGTTGAAACTCCTCCAAATCTCTCTTTCGTTATAAATATAAGCAATCCTTCCTGCTCACTATCTCGTCTTGAAAAGCCGTCCTGTCACGATTCTAATATTAGCAGCTTGTGTGAGGGTGTGTGTTTTCTGTTTATTGGCCAACGGCCGATATGTGATTAATGACAGAGTTAGAAAGCTATTAATTGTGTGTTATCATCACTGAAGAAGCATTTGTATCAGTCTCTCTCCTGTTCCCTGTCTGAGATTACTGATGAGAGCCGGAGCGAGTGTGTGTGTGGTGGAGGGTCACTTTATAGGGAGTTTAATTAGATGTTATTGGAATCCAGATGTTGCCTGCCTGGGTCACACCTGGAGGGAGACATTTCAGGCACGGAGATGTGAGAGTTCACACCCGCGAACATCTGTGTCTGCAATCTCGTGTGTGTATGTGCTCAGTGTGTCACAGTTGTGAAACAGCATCTGTTGTTGCTATGTTTAGAAAGCCTTCACGTTATGAGATTAACCACTTGATTTTCTTTTATGTTACTTTGGATGTGATTTGTGCGTGTAGCACTTATTTGAGTTTCTGTAAAGTCCTCTTCCTGTCATTTTAATTCAAGTGTTAACATATAACTCTATTTATTATCTTTAACCCTTGTTCTGTGCAGAAAATCCTTTACCTAACTTAATGTTCCTGGTCAAAAATGATTGGCCTTTTAAAAATGACTTGTAAATCTCTCTGCATGCGATATATCAGGGATAGGCAATTTCGGTCCTGGAGGGCCAGTGTCCTGCAGAGTTTAGCTCCAACCCTAATCAAACACACCTGCCTGTAACTTTCTAGTGATCTTGAAGACATTGATTAGCTTCTTCAGGTGTGTTTGATTAGGGTTGGAGCTAAACTCTGCAGGACACTGGCCCTCCAGGACCGAAATTGCCTATCCCTGCGATATATTATCACCAAATCTTGGATTCAATCTTTTTATCAACCTCTTTTCTTTCAATAAAATTCAGGTGTTGTATTTCTTTTTGGAACTGATTGATCGTAGGCCTAATTGATCTGAGCTGCACCTCAGTTTTCGAGTCAAAAAATACATTATTTGTAGATAATTTTGGCAATGTTCACTCAAAAAATGTGGTGCAGCTTAGATCGATGAACCAACAAGCAATCAGTTCCAAAAAGAAATACAAAACCTATGCTAACTGAAAGAATACAAGTTGATAAAAAGATTAAATCCAATATTTCATAAAAATAAGAAATTTATACTCAATTTTAAACTCAAGGTAGAGAAAAAAATCCCAAAAATCCACAAGTTTTTTTTTTTTTTTTTTAACCTAAGGCTTTGTCTGTGCTCTTTCCATTTAAAATTAGAGGCAACCACTGGATTTTAATCATGACCCAAACAAAGATGCTGCATACATGCAGCATGAGCAGTTTTTAATCTAAATGAGATTGTATTCGAAATTTGAGACTTTAGTTTTGTGAAATTATACATAAAACATATCTACATGAAACAAAAACAGCAGACGGACTGAATGAGAATGCAAATTTACTCTCTGCCAGTAGGTGGTGCTTATGGAACAGCAGCAATACAGCATTTCCTCAGTTGCTGCTGCGAACAAAGCAGCTCTGTGCTTATGAACACTACTTTGATATGCATTATACAGCGGCAAGATGAAAAGAAAATTCCATCAAAACTTTCCTTAGTTCTTCTCAGAGATACATTCATATAAACTTCCACCCCCAACTGTAACTTCTCGACCAGTTTGAATCATCACATATGTGTATTGATTTTCAACCATCCCGGGGTGCCTCGTTACATCCCTAATTCCTATTATAATATTTAGGACTGTTTGTCATACAGTTAGGCACCCTAATGGTGTATGATCATTCTATTTTTGTAATTAAACCGTCTTTGATAGATCTTTCCAAGTCAACTGTAAAAACTGAAGTTTCCTCAGGGAGATGATGTTGATTTCCTTTTTTATCCTCCAATAAATGCTTCACATGGATTTCTTGTCATCAGTGAACACGAGCGGATATCAGCAACAGACTCCATTCTGAGAGGGGAAATTAGCTGTTGCTGTAGAATATAGTTAATAAAAGCCATTTGATTTTAAGAAAATAAGTGAAACCTGGCTTGACAATGGGTTTAATTAAGTATCGGATAAAACAGCCAATGTTGTGAGCAAGATTCAAACCTTATCACATTAGCACCAGTAACTGCTTAGACTTGGCTCTGTTGTACACAGCATTAGTTATGGGTTAAATCCACTTGCATCCACAGTGCAGAGAGGCAGTATTTCCTGCTGGAAGTGGGCTGTGACTGATCAGCGATGCACAATCTGTACCTGCGTCTGTAGCCCTGAGATAACAGGAAGAACGGTGGTGGAGGAGTGGAGAATGAAGGGCTGAAGAAATGAGATGGGATGTGGGGTCAAAGGTTGATTGCTGTCAATAGACATCAATATCAAGAGTGCATAGACCAGCATTTGTGTGTATGTGAGTGTGTTGGAAGCACGCAGCACTCGATTTGTTGTGGTGATGTGATGGGTGTCACGGACTGACACATTGATGTGCTGTCACAGCCAATCAGAGCGCAGAGTGAATGACAGCACGTAAACACGGGGACTGTCAGAATGAGTAGGATGCTTTTTACCTATTAATGGTTTGAAGGCTTGTGTACACCATTTATTTGCTTACATGCACATTTAGGCACTCCAGATCCCTTTATTTCCCACCTTTCCCCATTAACAACAGTTCCCTGACTGTGTTTGCACTGGAAGTAGCCAAATGTCTTGAGGCTATCTACACTAGAAGTGTTGAAGCTGTACCTCAGAATGTTCTAGCAACAACTGTGAGCTCAAGGCTACACTTCAGCAATAGCAGTGTTAAAAAAATCGCTTTATTTAATTACTTGCAGAAATCTCTTAAATGTATAAAAAAAGGTACATATTGTACAATGGTGAAACTTCAACTGCATATTCATGAGTATAAAAAAATGTTGCTTTAAGATTAAAAAAAGCAAACAAATTCTTTGTGAAAGGAAATGCTTCAAAAAAATGTTGACTGTAAACCTTCGAAGGTCAAACTAAATATATAAGCCATTTGATTTTTATGAAGATTTTCTATAAGTTTTGCAAAACTTCTACCTTGGGAAATGTCTATACCTAATGGTTTGAAACTCTAAACAATACTATTTATGTATAAGTTTATGGTCTACTTTGATATTGTGTGTATATATATATGGAACTATATCATAGTTTCAACCAAAAATATTAAGCATCACAACAGTTTTCAACATTTCTAATAATAAGAAATGTTTGTTGAGAACTAATTCAGCATATTAGAATGATTTCTGAAAGATCATGTGACACTGAAGACTGAAGTAATGATGCTTAAAATTCAGCTTTGACAAGAATGAACTACATTTTAAAATATATTAAACTAGAAAGCAGTTGCTTTAAATTGTAACAATAATAATTGATTTAAACACTGATTTTTTGAGCTTGACAGATACTATCAACTACAATTCCATTAAAAACGCAGAATATATGTGAATAAATGATTTAATTGTTAATTGTTGGCTGGAAAACACTGTGTCATGCACAAGCTCTTGTGTTTATGGAAAGTATGGGCATCTACTGATGATGTCACAGCTCACAATCAGTATCGTTTCACCTGAAGTTTTCACTGCTCCCTGGATGCCTGCATTTCTAAACACCTCCTTACTATAAATCTCAAATGTTTCTTTTGTCTGACCCAAGGGACAAATACACACACGTATCAACATGTGCCCCTTTCCCATGGGACAGTGTTGTGGGAGGGTCCTAGAATTCAGGGATTGATGAGTTTCCGAAATGTGGGGCGGGTTTTGATGTTTTAGGGACAGCTGTTGGCATGATGCTTTATGAGGCTCATTTGAGATAGAGCGAATGCTGGCATGACCATTCACACTGAGATTACTTGCATGAATAAATAATGACTCTAATGGAAAAGCCAATATATAAAGCAACTGCCATTATTACAAATGCTCTAAACACTTATTAGCCATCGGAAGACGGTTGTTTTCAGGGTTTAAGTTATTCTAGACAGGCATTTTAGTGAATTTTGTCTGGATGACACTCTTCTGTGAGGCCTAATGCACAAATATAATCATTTGACAATTTTCCTGTCTGTTTACATTTCACTTAATACATAATTGAGTTTCTTTAGCGCTGCCCAAAATGGGTTGCACTAGTAAACAAATCCACTAAGCACTTATCTAGTGGGTCATACGGTTATCCCTACAGAGTTTTGTCTTGCATTTACTCAAATTAATTACGTGAGACACTTATTAATCACAAATAATGCATGTCAAGCCAGACTTGTGTGTTTTGGCTGTTTAGATTCAATATGTGCCAGATATCAGCGAACAAATTAAATTCTGCCTTAGATACAGACACTTCAGGTTTGTGTTAATTTGAATTTTTAAGGTTAGTTTTATGACTTATACATTTGTCATTTGTTTGGCCTTGTAAACAACATTATGTGCTGAGAGTTACAAAAGTCGAAGTTGGGAGTGGAAAAATAGTTTGAAATTCTGCCTTTGACACTTCAGGTTTGTGATGATCTGAACTTTTCAAATTTTAAAGATTAGATTTATGATACATTTGTGATTTGTTTGGCCTTGTAAGCAAAGTTATGTGCTGAGACTTACAGAATTCGATGCTTACAAGTACAATGAGTGGAAAAAGAGAGTTCTCAGACTTGTCCAGAGGAACCGGCATGTTTATTTCTGCCGGCATTGTTACTTTGATGGCCTATAGTTTTTGATTTTCCGGAGGTTTTTATGAAAAAGGATTGTTCGACGTGTGGGAGGAAGATTATGATGTTTGTTCGCTCTCAGAAACAAAACTCCGTCTGTCACACGGCCCTAGGGGTGAGATAAAGACTCCTGCCACTCACAGAGACTGACAAAGAACTCTAACAGAGATGGAGAGAGCAAGAGAAAGGGAAGGAGGAATATAAAATGAGAGAATAGGCTAATAATTCACTGCGGAGTCTGCAGTACCTGGTCCGCTCATAAAACTGCCTCTCAGAATCAGCATGCACATCATTTCAACCCCATCAAGTCAGCCAGGTGTCCTGACGCACCCATCCACTTTCGAATTAATCAACAGTCCCACAATACATCTTATTGACTTGGACAGGTGTGGGGCTTTTGGGGAGGTTTGTCACAAGCCGTCTTTAATTCCATTAGACCTTGTTTACACCTGATATTAATATCCATTTCGAGAGGACAACGTTTAATACAGGTGTAAATGGGGTCAAAAACATAATGCAATCAAACAAACCAAATTTGGTAGTCAAAAATGTATGTGACCAATTTGCATTTGAACTGTAACCGTTAATCCATCCTGATGCATCCTGAAGACTTGATGAACCAGTTACTTAGCTGTAAAAACTGTGCTAAAACAAGGGTTTTAAATTGGTTCTGTGCAACTTTAAGTAAAAATAACCAGCCAATTGAAACTGGAACATTGGTCACATATGAAGCACATCCAAAACTCACTAAACACAAGCAATCCACTAAAATTCTGTTTGTGCATTGACTGAAAACCAAGAATTTTGGAAGAAACTGTGCACAATTGTTCTTTTTACTCTTTTTGTGTTTTTTTTTTCAATGCATATTTGCGTAATGCGTCTCGTGTGACATTGTGATTGAATCACCCAGATCTTCCTCAAGTCACAGTAACCAAACAAATATCCCACAATTTCTTGCACATTTAAATGTTCTGCTGGCTTCACCTAAATCCTTTCTATTTTTGGCATCTAGATGAAATGGAGCGTGCAAAATTAAGCCGAATGCTTCAAAACGTGTGTCAGCATAAACCCTGAAAGAGAAAATAATCATATTTGGAGCAATAGCTGTCCCACTTCTTTTTCTTCCTGGAGATAGACATCACGAGCAGCATGGAATGAAAGCACGGTCTGCTCTTTTTGACAAAAGAGATGGATATAACTCATCCTGAGTTGCGCTGAATAAAGTTTCCCTTTGTTGCCGTGCCGTTGCATCGTTCCAGATCTCTCAGTGGATCGAAACTAATCGCTTCCTGGAAACACTTGATAGCAGCGGCAGTGCAGGACGTGTGCGAGGCAAAGAGAGGGATTGAGTTTAAACAGAAGAGGATGAGAGTGGTCAGGTTTCAGTTTCAGTGCAGCAAGCCCTCTATTATATGACACATTCTGAGATTGAATCCTTTTCTTTTCTTGTGCCTTAGCATTTTTTTGGACTGACCATTCTTCCTTTAATATTTTCCTCCTCACTTGAGTTCCATCATCTCAAATCCCGTTTCCCAGAGCCAATCTCATTTTTTTTCTGTATCTATTGTGAAGACCTGCATTCTGTCCATTCATATATGTGGACTCGCACACTCTTTTGGTTCCTTTGAGCTGAGGCAAGAGCCCCCCAGGGCTGCCTGGGGCCTCTTTACAAGAATAGTAGCTCTGCCGGAGGACCCAGAGCTTCCTCTGAGGTCTGTGTCTCATACAGACTAAATTTAAAAGCATTCAGTAATGATCACAACAGCACTGCTTCTGGGACCACGAGGAG
Source organism: Tor tambroides (assembly GCA_021397915.2). Classification (NCBI taxonomy): domain Eukaryota; kingdom Metazoa; phylum Chordata; class Actinopteri; order Cypriniformes; family Cyprinidae; genus Tor; species Tor tambroides. The sequence continues at coordinate 68,601 of JAFVLL020039814.1, read as the reverse complement.
TCTTAAGGCACGATGTCAACTGATGACTAAGGGAATATCTTGCTCCTAGTGGAGTTTTATTCTTCTGCACAACTAGTCATGAAGACATACAAAGACAACAGGAAGTGCAAGACATAATGGAACAGTCCTGATGGATTGATGAGTAGATAGATAGGTAGATTGATGGATTGTTAGGTAGATAGATTTAGGTATATGATGGACTGATTGATGGGAAGTGAGATGGAGGGATAGATTGGATGATGGATGGATTTGTGAGTAGATAGGTGTGTGTGTATGTAATTAGATGGATGGATAGATGGCTAGACAGAAGGGTAGAGAGATGATTGATGGGTAGGGAGATGATGGATAGATGGGTAGATAGATTGATGGTTGGCTGGATGGGTAGTGAGATGGAGGGATAGATGTGTAGATAAAAGGATAAATGGGTACCCTATAGATGTTTAGATAGATGGATAAATGGGTAGATAGACGATGGATTGGTGGATTGATGGGTAGATAGAAGGGTAGATAGATGATGGATGGATGGATGGTTAAATGGGTAGATAAATGGATTGATAGGTAGATGTGTGGACTGGGTAGATAAAGGGGTTGATGGATGGATAGATGGGTAGATAGATGGATTGGATAGATGGGTGAATTGGGTAGATAGATGGAATGATGGGTAGATGGATGGAATGGGTGGCTAGATGGTTTAATAGAAGAGCAGATTGATGGACTGATGGGTGGACTGGGTAGCCAGATGGGTTGATGGATGGATTGATGATAGATAGATGAATTGATGGGTTGATGGTGGACTGGGTAGATAGATCGGTTGATGAATGAATGGTAGATAGTTGGATTAATGGGTAGATGGATAGATTGTGTAGATAGATGGGTTGATGGATGGATGGATTGATGGTAGAAGATGGGTTGATAGATGAACTGATGGGTAGATGGGTGGATTGGGTAGATAGATGGGTTGATGGATGGACTGATGGTAGATATTTGGATTGATGGGTAGATTGGGTAGATAGGTGGGTTGATGGATGGATTAATGGTAGATGAATTAATTGAATGGATGGATGGATTGATGGGTAGTTGAGTTCATAGATAGATAGATAGATAGATAGATAGATTGACTTTTTGATTGTTCTTTCATAACTCATCATAATCAACTAATTCTCCAAAGTTTCTTCACTAAGCAGAAATAAAATGGGGGGAAAAAACTGAATTGAGATTATAGAGCTATAAAATGAACAACGTTCAGCAGGTTATTCAAAAAAAGTTAACTAAAAGCTAGTTTCATCACCTCCTTCCAGTCTTATTCGCACAGCTACCATGCTAGTTTGTATTAAGTGTCCGTCATCATGGCAGCACGGTTAGCTGCGGTTACGAGTGACAGGCGATGAGTGGCGGAGTGATGAGTGGAAAATCGGGAGGAAATCTATCTGAAGCGATAGACCAGCTAACAAGACTTCCTGTTTTTGAAGTTATTTGTGGTGAAGATGGGGGCTCTCTGATGATGTAAGAGAAATGGAAAGATTACATACCAGACAGATATGGGTAGAAAGGGATTATACAATGGAAGAGAGAGACCCATTTTATCACTTGTTGTTGTTTGATGCTATGCTGTAGCTTCACGCTAGCTTTAAGCTGGTGATGAAGGGAGAGATTGGTGTCTGTGTGTGTGTGTGTGTGTGTGTGTGTGTGTGTGTGTAAGGAGCTTGAGTATGATGATGGAGAGTGACACACTCCACACATTATGCAGACAGTGAGAGATAAGGGCCAGACAGAGCTTGGCTGTTGTCAATGCAATTACCCTCTCTGCCAAACACACGCCACACACACACAATGCACTTCAGTGTGTGTATCACTCTGGGGCACTTGAAGCACAGACAATGACCCCTGTTTCTACACCGGTGAGTATTACGTTAGTGTCCAATACGTTTGTGTGCCCTCTCTGTATTTCTGTACATTTCTGTATCCCAGGCTGTGAATCAACCTGGAGGAAAATTGTTTTGCTTTTTCATAGCTCAGTTATTAACTTCTTCTACAATTTGTAAGGAGAAATAAAAACAAAAAGAAATGAATTGAGATAAAGGTCTGTTCTCACCAATGATAACTGTAGCGATAACTATATTAGTGTCCCTGCTAACATATGATAATGTTCTGTTTATTATAATCACACAATGCAATCTGTCGCTTTAAATTGTCAAGCTCTTTCAAGTCAAGTGGTTTCTGATTGGCTCTCAGTGTTTTTGTTGTTCATCAGATGGAAAAAAAACTATTCTGAAAGGGATTCCCAACGATATCTTTATAGATGTAGTGTGGACTTCCCCGTTTCTGCCACAGAGTAATAAAATAAAAAAAATAAAAAAGGTAATTGCAACTTTTTATCTCACAATTGTTCTCTGAGTTCTACCAGTTTGGACTTTTTGCAATTCTCATTTTTTATTGGGAGTTTATTCCGAAGGAAAAAAAACAACAACCTTAGAATCCAAAGCAAAAAAGTCAATTGCAATTGCAGTTTTTTTTCTTACTCCACGGTAGAAAGAAAAAATTGGTAAGACGTAAACTCAGAATTCAGAGAAAAAATTCAGAATTAAGAATTTATATTTTGCAATTCTGACTTTTTGTGTTCATTTGCGAGAAACAGTGTCCAAATCGTGAGTTGAAAAGTCAATACCTTTTTTATTTTTTTACTCTATGGCGGAAACAGGCTTCCATAATAATTTGATTTAATGGCCTAAAAAAATCCCTTTTAGTGGCATTGGTTGGTCAGAAAACATCCTTGTGAGATTACTGGGGTCATTTTCTCAGAATAACAATCTGAGAAGCAGGAGATTTCAGAGGAGCGTCTCGCTGCAGCCCACAAGATCCAGGGGCGTGGCTGGATCCAGATCCAACTCCTCCCACTTTACACATACCTAAACCTACCCATCTCCACCCCCTGATCCCTAAACCCACCCATCTCCACCCCTAAACCTACCAATCTCTACCCCCTAGATGTGGATCCAACCACGCCCCCTGGATCTTGTGGGCTGCAGTGAGCCCTACTTGAGGTTTCAGCCTGTTTCCACTGAGTTTTCATAATCTCATTGCTATCTAGGTGAAACAACTGAAATTTTAAAAAGATTTATCACTTTTTGAAGAGTATAAAATCCATGATGGTAATGCACAGTAGTAATATTAGCCAGCATTAAAGGGGCCACCTGAGACTTTGATTCGGTTTAATAACTGAAGTATCACTTTGTGTCCTACATAAAGGTCTGTCAGGCTGTGCAGTAGAAGTATGGAGAAGAAATCTGCAGAGGCTGAGCTGGACATTGTGCAATAATGAAGCACTTGGGAGCCTTGGAAGTTGTTGTGCCTGCCTTTCCTGTAAGTAGACCAAAGCGCTGTTGGGTGACACAGTTCTTTACACAATTTGCATCGAGTTAGAAGTGTTCTTAATATAGTACTTATAAATAAATTGTTTTAAACTGAGTATGCTTCATCTTTATAATGATTATTTTGGAGAAATACAGTAGGACGGCAATCGAGAGAATGAAATTCTCTAGTCTGACTAAACAAACATACACTAGCTTTTTTTCAAGCTGCAAAAGAGTAATTTTTACTCTTGAACGAATGAATAAAAAGTCATTTTACTTATTTGGACAGAATGAACAGCAAAGCTTTTGGTGTAGAATTGATGTTTTGTCTATTTTACCTAGAGTCTCAGAGAATGATGGGAAATGTAGTTTGTTGTGCAGACAGTGCACTGAAAAAAAATGGTGTAGCTGTTCCTTTGAAACTATTTTCACTCAGAAAGTGCTAGTAAACAGCAAGTAATTTAAGTTAAATGGGAAATTCTGAACTAAAAAGACTAAAATTGTGCTTTCTTGAAAAACATACTTCGGTAATCTGTTTTGTTTACAACCTTTTACAGTGTAAATAATTTTCATTAGTCATTCTCTTCCACACGCATCAGTTATGAGGTTTTACTTTATTTTTGAGAACTTTTAGTATAACTAAAGAAGGTAATGCTCACAAACACACACCTGTCTTTACGGGAGCCTGGTCTAATCTTCCACTCCCTGTGCCCGGGTGCCAGCTATGACATAGATACAGGATACCCTACCAGCACCAGGGACACGCCATATGCTTCAGCAGGACAGCAGCATATGTGAACCTCAGCATTATTGGAACTCTCCCACACACTCATACATACACATGTGCCTGCAAACCATACCTGTCACTTCAGTACACATGGCTTCTGCTGAGCACTTCATTTCAGCCGGAGACAAATTATTGTTGAAGTGTGCAATTTCTGTGCCACTGATGTAGGAATTGCTCAACTTTGGAAAAAGATGAAAGTTGAGAAATGCTCAGCTCTATGCAAATGACATGCTAAAAAGGCTGGAGATTGTGGTGCATTTAGTGTTTAAATCCTATATTTATAGGCATCTTTCACTTTGGCTGTATCACTGTAAAAAGTGCTAAGTTGACTTAACTTAAAAAAAAATTGAGGAAACTGTTGTCTTAAAATTATTAAATAAATAATAATAATAAAAAAGTTAAGTGAACTTGACAATTCACTTAAATTATTATTTCTTTAAATTATTATTTACTTAAAAAAATTGAGTAAACCCGTTGCCTTAAAATTAAGTTGTCAACTTATCACTTTTTACAGAGTAGCATCGTTTGGTCTGTATGCTGCTAAAGCAATTTCAACCTGTAATTGTATATTTATATTATGAGTTCATTGCCTGTGTGTATGGAAAGTGATCATAAATTATAATGTAGATGATTTAATTTGCTATGCATTTTACAGACCTCTGAGTGGTATCGAGTCGATAAAGAGATCATTAAGGATAAAGTAAATCAGGTTGTCCTAGTTGTGTAAATCCTGATGTAGGCAAGTTGGTATACAATGAAAATAAAAGTGGTGTTGGATTTACTTTAAAGCATTTTCACTCATCTTGTAAATGCTAGTAAATTTCATAAATAATTACCTAGATGCTGAAAGTAAAAAATTGGATTAAACATGAAATGTTAAAGTAGAAAGACTGAAGCAGTGTTTTGTTGGAAAATGTACTCAAATAATCTTTGTTTTATTTACATAGCACTTATTTAAAGTGATACGGTGACTTCTCAAGCCTTTTTAGTTTTAGAGAAATAGATGAATATAGATGTAGGTTTCGTCATCTTTTTGGAAGCATGACTCTATCATCAGGTGTGTGTGTGTGTGTGTGTGTGTGTGAGGATATAAACAGATGGTGTTGGTGACCGTTGAGGCCGGAAATATCAGCGGGTGGGCTGATCTCTTCCCTCGTGTCCCGCCTCTGCTCACCTCACCTTGGGCCAATCATGTTTGTCTGCCTGGTCATGACAGGTGATGTCACCACAATGCCATATCAAACAGAGTGTGACCTGTCCTTTCCTCTGTTCATATTTCTTTTTTTTTTCTTTCTGTCTTTCTTTCTTTCTTTTGAGTGGTTACATATTATAAGCACATAGTTAATATTTATTTTTTAATTGGAAAGGAGGTGTTCATGAAGCACTGGTTTAATAATGGGGAGGAGGAGGGGGGGGGGGTGTTAACTGGTGTTAACTGATGTAAAATGTAATGAATTGTAAATTTATTTATATATCATTGTAAATGGAAGAATTGGCTTTTTATCTTTTCTTTCTTTCTTTCTTTCTTTGAAGTGCTTATAGAATGTACAGTTTATAAGCATATTGATAATGATTGAGCATATTGTTAATTGATGTAAAATGTATCTACAAATTCATTCATTCTTTCCTTCCTTCCTGTTGTCAGTTCGAAATTAAAGGTATTTTAAAAGTGAGTTCTTCTTTCCTTCCTTTGGTTCTTCTGATTTCCATTTTTTTTCTTTCTTTTTTTTTTTTTTTTACACAAAAAAACACAAGATGATTCATACTGGAAATTCATAGCCAGAAAGTTTGTTGTTTTTGTATAAATTTGCATAAACGTCAAAGTGACGAGTGCTTAAACAGTTGAAGAAACTCAAAATCTGTTTTTGTCTGATGGTGTAATCTGAAATAAATAGTTTTAGATGTGCATTTTCTTTATCTGAAGGGCATAGACAACCTAACCAAAATAGCCCAAATATGATATCTCCCTTCTAAAAAGCATTTGATAAAGTGAGGAAATTGAAAATGATTAAAAAAGTTGCATGTAGTTTCACATTTCAGTACTTTTTTTTTCTTTTGCATTGAATGCATCACAAGCATCATCAGATTAATCATTTTTCATGGTACATTTATATTCATATAACTTTATAACTTCATAACCTCATGTATCCTTACAGAAATTATGATAATGAACATTTTCCTAGTGTTCCTAGTTGTGACAAACACCTTCAAATCATGAGTTCTGCAATCATCATGACAGTCCAGCTAGAATATGGTAATGTTAACATAAATGCGTGTGATATAGTAAGAAAAGTGCACATCAGTGCACATTATCAAGATTACCCAAATTATCCCTAATGTATCCCTCGACAACCTTCTGATGCGTTTATGTGATTTTGACTGTGAATAAATGATAAGGGCAGAAAATGGACTAAAAAAACTAATATTCAGAGGACAACATGGAGTTAAACTTCAAAGATGCTAGAGGAGAAGAGGAGGACACATGTCAAACATTGACAAAGAGAAGCTTTGGCACATTAGGGCACTCATAGCAGAATCTCTGGAGCCCAAAGCCTTCGTGTGAGTGTGTGCTCTCTGGAGTTGATTGGCATGACGGAGGTTATTTTGGGCGGCTCTAGGATGCAGCTGTCTTTAGCAGAGGAAAGAAGCTGAAAGGTTTTAGATGGAGATCTAACTCTGTGTGCTCTGCTACAGATGGGCTACACACACACAGACACGCATACCCATCATGCATCGGTCAATAAATTGAATCATACCTCACATCCATTCCCATCTCACATCAAGGTGAAATTTATCAGATTAAAGGAAGGAGACACAAACAGAGCTTTATATGGGACGGGTGACTCTGAATGACAATCAAGTCCGGTGTGAGTGTGTACGCGTGTGTGTTTTCGTCGATAGCCAATGTAAATGATCAGGTGGGCCGTCGTGCAGATGGTCATAGCGTTGCTGGGAGTACTGATCCTCCTCTCTTGTGCGGGCTGTAATTGCATGTTGTGCGCTGCATCTGTCCCGCCGCTGATGAATGGGAGGGAGAGGAGATGCGGTCGGGAATATGAATGTCTTTCCTCTGGCTCACATACACACTCAACCCACCGCCTCTGTTCTGCACACACACTTCCACTGAATCTCAGTCTAGACACTTCAAAAGAGCACATAGTAGTGTACTCTGAAAAAATAAGTTCTTCAGTACTTTAGTTTCAGCATAAGTATTTTTTTTTCTTTATAGGGCTTATAGCGCCTGTATGATTCTTTAAAGGTTTAAAAAAAACCATTGATGCCTCATTAAAATATAAGAATATATAGAAGCCCATTAAAACAATTTACTTATATTTCACAATTGCGACTTTTACTTGAAAATTGTGACTTTTTGTATCTAGCAATGTAATTGTTGTGCAATGTGAAAATTTCACAGTTGCAGGTTTATTTCTCCAAATTGTAACTTTATATCTCTCAAAATCTTACAGTTATGGCTTTTTCCTCATAAATGTGACTTTATCTCACAATATGAATATATCTCACAATTATGGCTTTTTCTCATTATTGACTATTGGGCAATATAAATATATCTCACAATTATTTACAATTACAATTGAAATTTTACAATTTAAAAAATGTAAATTGAAATTTGAAATTGAAAATTACAATTTGATTTTGATTGCTTCCATTGTCCTCATTTGTAAGTCTCTTTGGATAAAAGCATCTACTAAATGAAAATGTAAATTATGGCTTTGACCATCTTATAACATGACTGTCTGTAACAATTTCAACCTTATTTCTCCTTATTGCTAAGTTCTCTTCTGATTGTAAATTTCTCTCACAATTGCATCTTTATTTCTCCCCACTGTAATTTTATATCTCACAATTATGTGACTTCAAACTTACAATTACAACTTAATTTCTTGTAATTGCTTATTTATCTCTCATAGACTGTTTTCTCACAATGTGACTTTAATATTTGAAACTATATTTTAAATATCTCGCTGTTCACTTTGCTCTGAGGTGATAACAGGCTTCAATAATATCACTTCACGACATAATATCAAAACGAATCAATTTTTCTCTAAATGATGGTACAAGCTCAATTTTCAAGTGAAAGAAGTGAACTGACTTTATACATCTAAAAAGTGTAATCTAAAATGAAAAATTGTTGCAAAATGACTCCGAAAAGTGCAGTCAGTTCTGAAAAACGCTCTGATTTTGTGTTTGCAGATGCCATTTAGTTTATCTAACACAATGAAATTGGCATTTTAGTCTGTGCCTTAAGTGCTCAAATACTTCTTTGTGGCCATTATAGATAATTTTCTAAAGAACTAGAGAATAAAAGGTTATTTGTGCAAGTGTAAAATGCTCTCCAATGGTATCAGGCTGTAAAAAACCCTATTTGGTTTTAATGGGAACCTTTAGCATGAAATCACATGGATCAGACTGAGTGGGGGAAGTCTTCAGCCTATACAAAGTTAGAAAACAGGTGCTAATGATTTGTTGTGGGTTTCCATCAAGCTAGCACAAGACCAGACTATAATTTGCATTTTGATTGACTCAGAAAAGTCTCACAATTCTGACTCTTTTTTGTTTTAACGTGGTTTCTCTCTCATTCCTCCCTTTCTGTTCCTACTTTCCCCCTCACTTTACTGTGTTTTAACGAAGTTTAAGAAGGCGTATGCATTAAATAGGATGGAACGGTAATTACAGAGTTCTCCAACTTACAATTGCTCAAGCTGTTTTGACATAAGTTATGATTTGCCGCCAACACGTTTTAACATGAACAAAGCGCCATTTACTCAATCTGTCAGTTGTTTGCAGTTTTTCATAATGTGTTGTGATGAGAAATTAATTGTTATTCAGCTTCACAAAAGGCAATGTACCTTGGCAGCAGCTTCTCCGCCTGAGAAAGTGAAGAATGAGAGTCTGGAAGTGTCGCACGCTGAACTTTTTGAGCGTTTTGCATTGGCTGACCAACCATTAAAGCCCATAAGAAGGTAAGATTCTAGGTTTTTCTTCCTTCTTTCTACTGCCCGCTTGGACAGTAAGATATATGCAACGAAGTTGTCAGAATTTTTCTGGTTAGTCATGGTCAGTTAGACCTCTAAACGTAGCAAACGTAACATTTTTCGTTTCTCGATGTTCAGTAAATTTAATAACAGTATGATTAGCAAAAGTTATTATGTATGAACCTGATAATTCGATTAAAATGGTCTCTCTCAGACTCCTAAAAGAACCACTAAGGCTTCTTCATTCGCTTTAAAAGTTCATTCAGTTCAGTTTTATTCCCCACCTCACAGTCGTTTTAAGAAAATGAGTGATTGATTCCCTACACCGTCAACTCGGATGCCAAACCTGAGTCAGCCCTTACTTTTAACTCTCCATTTCCCACATATCGTTCCCTGCCAAGCCCTGTGTTCTTTATGACCTCCTCCGCCGCATCTAATGTGGGTCCCATTAAAATCTCAACCACCTTTTAATAAACCTCCCAATGAACTTTCATGTGCTCTGATTCTCAATCGTCATACTTGTGTAGGCCTTCCAATCTGTGCCGACTCCATTCTCTTGAAACCTGCATGAATTATTCACAATATTTCTGCCACTTCAACATTGGGTCATCTCCATGTGGTGTTTTTCTAGCTCCACGGTTCGACACCTTTAAATATGTGCCGACAAAATATTTATTCATCAGAGAGACCGAGCAGAAAAAAAAGCAAAGATCTAATTATACAGATCAGCGAAAGCTGGGAACGGGTAAGAGAGATGTTCAACTGGGCTTTTCTTTGTTTCCTGCTGGGTTTGGCGGTGTGGACTTTAATGAATGCCTCCAGGACCTGTTTGAAGACTATTTCGGCCCTATCGCGTGCCCAGGAGAAGCCTACTAAATTGGGCTGTAGCTCATCATTCCGACTCCTGGCTTCTGCAGGGCTCTCAAGTAAAAGCACAGAGAAAAATAAAGGAAAATAAAGCAAAACAAGGTCCTCTGAGAGTTCCCAAACCTCGCTTTTATCATTCGGAAGCATAACTGTATTTAGGAAACGCTGATCTCTATGTCATTCTCCAACCTGGAGAAACAGAAACTGTGCAGCTACTGAAATCATTCTTATGCATAATAACACAATGCTGCAAAACTTGTCCACTTCTGTCTCTAAAGACTCTTTGACTTGGGCACCTATTCTGTTCATGGATCAGATCTTAAACCAGAACACAGTTTTACGTGGAGCTTTCCTAAAAATGTCATGTTCACCTTTTGTATTTTTTAGCAGAACATATTCATTGCCAAATCTGTTTATTCAGAAATCGATGAGCTCACTTATTAGCGCGTAAACACGAACCGCCATGTCTGACAGATACGGATAATATGAATATTTCATACTGATTCTGCATTAATATTCATAAACACTGTTTTAATCATGCAGGGAGCCTCTGGAATGCATCACGAGTTGTTTGTGTGAATCTCAAGCTTGTTTGGAGTTTGAGACAGCCTTGTGGCTGCAGCAGAAGGCCCTCGGTCCAGTCCACGCGGGGTGATGAACGACCGGTGTGGCTGCTCACTCTGAGCGGCATTGTCAGGTATGAAAAATGACATTATTACGGTTATACCGTTACCATGGATCCTGTCAGAGGGGTTGAAAAACTCCAGCGGCGTTCATGATATTGTGTCACTCACAGCTTGGCTTGTGTTTGCGTGGAGCTTGATGGGAAAACCAGACAGAAGCCAGAGTTGTTGTTTTTTTCTTCTCCCTCTTCTTTAGTAAGGATAATTTTCCTCAGGAACGTTTCATTTTTTTCTTTCTGTCACACTCTGTCTCTCTTTCTGGATTAAGATTTATGGATGTTATTTTGCGTAATTTTATGCGTGTTAAAAATGTTTATACAGGATTGCATTCGCTTTAATGCTGAATGAGTGACTCATGGGGGTTTTAGTACATATTTACTGTAATCTACTTTTACAAGTGAGGGGTGTATATTGCTCCTATACATTTTATATGTATGAGTAATGGCCAAGGCAATATTGTTCAGCATTGTACTGCAGAGATAACGAGTGCTTCAGATCGCTCACATTTACCACACATATACAGTAGCTAGCCTACTACACAAACGAAAGAAAGTTAGTTGAACTGTCCCTTCTGGGCAAAATACCAGTCCATAATCCATAATAACGCTAAATGGTACTTGACCTGTGCATATTTCGCTCCTGATTCAGACAAGATGACTTTTTCAATGAAGAAAGCAACATTATGGATATGGACTCATGTTTTAGCTGGAAGCAATGGCTTGAAGTAAAAAAAAAAATGCATTGATGAATTAGTTACTTACAAACACACAACTTTTTACTTCACAAGATGTTAATTGATGCACTGTTGTCATATTGTGGATTATTGTGTTTTTTTTTTTGTTTTTTTTTAATCAGCTGATTGGACTCTTATTGTGACGGCACCCATTTACTGCAAAAGATCCATTGGTAAGCACGTGATGTAACGCTAAAATTCTCCAAATCTGTTCTGGTGAAGAAACAATCTACATCTTGGAGGGCCTGAGAGTGAGTTAATTTTTAGCAAATATCCTGCATTTACATAAGTGGATAGTTTAAAGGGACCATTCACACAAAAATAAAAATTGTCATCATTTACTCACCGTTGTGTCATTCTGTAGCCCATACTTTCTTACGTGTAACAAAAAAAGAAAAGAAACAGACATTTTTAAAAATTTATTTGGTGTTCAGAGAATCACTGAAGATGAGTAAATAGTCAAATTCTTTATTTATCTTTTAAAATGAAGAAACATTCAGTCAGGTGTCCAAATGGTCATGATTGGTACTTTTTTATACACCTGCCTTTAGACCCAAATCAAGACTTTCAATCATTATTTTTGATTTACTGCGACATTCCTGAAGGCCAAACATGACCAGAAAAATAATGTTTGGCCTGAGAGAGAAGTTGAACATAATAAATGGTGAAATGCTTCATGTCAGCCCTGCAGAATTTCAAATACACTGATCAGTCAGTCAGTTAAAGTCATATCCAACTCCCATGCATGCTGAAACAGCCCTTTTTATATCCTCCTAGTCCAGTCTCCAATGATAAGGATCATTTCTAATGAACGTGTCTCTGTGGTTTGACCTCCAGTGAAAAGAGTTTGAATAAAGACGTTCCTTTTCATTTTCTGTAAATTTATAGGGGTCTATTCAGCTGTGGCCTGGCACTTAAACCGGCCGATGCAGAGCTCAAAGGTCCATCGCAGATTGAGAGTGTTATCCCGGTGGTAAAGTTAGAAGTTCTAAATTTCGACTGAGGTGTGAGTTTTATCATGCTAAGGCGATGAACTGTAGGGGTGCACAGTCTCTAGAGCAGCGTGCAAATACGCGCAACAACGCTGTCAGGTTTAGCTCACGGGACTGAAATAGACGTGACTGGTAACCATGGTGACACCGGCGCCTGTCATATTTTGGCGCCATTTCTCTAACAGCCCGAGGCAGGGAAATGCTCTGAACAAAAGTCACTAAATTGACTATGATGGTGCTGAACACTACTATTCTGGTTCATTCTGTTTCAAACATAGTGCGTGGTCACGGTAAAGAATGCTCAAATGAGGGAATCCTGTTAGCTTTGGAAATGAATTAAGTTTAGCATGGTGTGGTTTTGTGTGAAGGCGAGTGTGGGTTGCCCGTGACATTCCTAAAGTAGATTTGCTTTTCCTAAAGGAAATAGAACTTTTATTTTGCTGCCTTGCAAGCTTTGCTGTGTAATTGAAATGCTGCTTCACAGCCATCTTGATGGTGAGTGAAAAGGTTGCTTGTCAGCCTCAGAAGTTTGTATAATTTTTATTATGAACCATTTTATTTCCTATTTATTTTATATATGAATTGCATGTGTTTCACCCCTATATAGCCAGAATAGTTAAAAGGAATAGCGTTTGAATGTGGCCTAAATTAATCTGTTATATATATATATATATATATATATATATATACAGTATATATACAGTGGGGGAAAAAATTATTTGATCCCCTGCTGATTTTGTACGTTTGCCCACTGACAAAGAAATGTCTATAATTTTTAATGGTAGGTTTAGTGAGAGACAGAATAACAACAAAATATCCAGAAAAACGCATTCCAAAAAAGTTGATTTGCATTTTAATGAGTGAAATAAGTATTTGATCCCCTATCAATCAGAAAGATTTCTGGCTTCCAGGTGTCTTTTATACAGGTAAGGAGCTGAGATTAGGAACACTCTCTTAAAGGGAGTGCTCCTAATCTCAGCTTGTTACCTGTATAAAAGACAACCTGTCCACAGAAGCAATCAATCAATCAGATTCCAAACTCTCCACCATGGCCAAGACCAAAGAGCTGTCCAAGGATGTCAGGGACAAGATTGTAGACCTACACAAGGCTAGAATGGGCTACAACATCGCCAAGCAGCTTGGTGAGAAGGTGAAAACAGTTGGTGCGATTATTCGCAAATGGAAGAAACACAAAATAACTGTCAGTCTCCGTCGATCTGGGGCTCCATGCAAGATCTCACCTCGTGGAGTTTCAATGATCATGAGAACGGTGAGGAATCAGCCCAGACCTACACGGCAGGATCTTGTCAATGATCTCAAAGCAGATGGGACCATAGTCACCAAGAAAACAATTGGTAACACACTACGCTGTGAAGGACTGAAATCCTGCAGCGCCCGCAAGGTCCCCCTGCTCAAGAAAGCACATGTACAGGCCCGTCTGAAGTTTGCCAATGATTCAGAGGAGAACTGGGTGAAAGTGTTGTGGTCAGATGAGACCAAAATCGAGCTCTTTGGCATCAACTCAACTCGCAGTGTTTGGAGGAGGAATGCTGCCTATGACCCCAAGAACACCATCCCCACCGTCAAACATGGAGGTGGAAACATTATGCTTTGGGGGTGTTTTTCTGCTAAGGGGACAGCACAACTGCATGGCATCAAAGGGACGATGGACGGGGCCATGTACCGTCAGGGCCAGGGCATTGAAAATGGGTCGTGGATGGGTATTCCAGCATGACAATGACCCAAAACACCCGGCCAAGGCAACAAAGGAGTGGCTCAAGAAGAAGCACATTAAGATCCTGGAGTGGCCTTGCCAGTTTCCAGACCTTAATCCCATAGAAAATCTGTGGAGGGAGCTGAAGGTTCGAGTTGCCAAACGTCGAAACCTTAATGACTTGGAGAGGATCTGCAAAGAGGAGTGGGACAAAATCCCTCCTGAGATGTGTGCAAACCTGGTGGCCAACTACAAGAAACTTCTGACCTCTTGCCAACAAGGGTTTTGCCACCAAGTACTAAGTCATGTTTTGCGAAGGGGTCAAATACTTATTTCACTCATTAAAATGCAAATCAATTCATAACTTTTTTTGAAATGTGTTTTTCTGGATTTTTTTTGTTGTTATTCTGTCTCTCACTGTTAAAATAAACCTACCATTAAAATTATAGACTGATCATTTCTTTGTCAGTGGGCAAACGTACAAAATCAGCAGGGGATCAAATATTTTTTTCCCCCACTGAATATATATATATATATATATATACACACACACACATAATATTTTTTTATATTTTTAAACTCATTTATTTATTTTATAAATTAACTTTGGTAAGGGTAAGAGGTTGAATGATTAAACTTGAATACACTACAGTTTTTTTCCATTTTATTTGTTTGTTTAATTATTTAGATATGATATTCAGTGTTGTCAATAAATAATGATATTCAGTGTTGTCAATAAAATGGTTTCTTTTATGTTATAAAATACTTTATAACATCTAAATGATCTTACAAAAAGAAACATCGGATTTGTGCATTCATTTTATTTATTTATTGTATTTATTATACCCCCCATGCTACACCAAAGTTCACAGTATTCTTGGGGAGTGTCAAATAGATAAGAAAAATAAGAAAGAAGACCAATCTCAAATCAGTATGCAAATATTACAATTATTTTGAATGAGTGGTTTTTCAAAGTTCAATTTTCAAACCAATCTTAATTTCTAGTAGGCTACAACTTAAAACGAAAGACAAAGTTTGAATAGAATGTACATTCTGTGAATGCATTTGAGCTGAATTGCAGAAAAGCATTTAGAAGGCGGAGAATATCAATACAATTCTGCATTTTAAGCAGTGTAATAAAGGGGAAGAGAGAGAGAAAAAAAATACATCTCAAACATAATGGAAATTGGCTATAAGCACTTGAATCGCGTTGCCAATAATCAATAACGCGGCAGTGCAACTGTGGCTGGTCGCTGTCCGTGGTGCTGAAGAGAAAAACCCAGCAAGCCTTTGAGATCAAAACTCTCTTTTTCTCTCTCCCAACATTTAATCTGTGATACGTCTATGTGACTAATTTGGAAGGCAATGGAGAAGAGGGAGGCCCTGCGCCAGGAAATTCATCACGGGGACGCGCACACAAACACGCATGGCGCTCTGAGCTGCCGCAGCTGTTTTGGTTCACTCGCTTAAATCAGTTTTTGGCGAAGCTGATTTTGTCAGAAGCCGCGCCGACTGGGTATTATCATAAAACATTATAGTCCTGGAGTTCAGAAATTTGAAGTTTATCAAGTAAATATAATTAAATCTATTTGATTATTATTTCATATTTCAGCGATTACAGCTGTTTTAAATATATATATTTGGAAACATTTGCATGTCAAATCGATGTTAGTGTGGATTAACCACATGTCGTTATATTCATTACAGGAGACGCAGTTCCTGACAGAATTGGCAATGCTAAGTGTGTGTGTGTGTGTAACTGACATAAAGAACTTGCCATGTGCAGCATTTCTCCTTTTCAGCCATCCTTATTTGTCATTGACCCATGTATAGAAAGTTGCAACACAGATAATCGCATTTGGAGCTTGCTGATTGTGTTTGTCACAGCAGGAGACCTTCACATGACTCGAACCCATTCGCTCTTACAGGTCTGATCTTCCTTCACCTATGAAAACTGTCTCCATCTAGCGGCTTCCACCTCTGTACATCTATCAGTGCTGAATGTGTGAATCGATAACCTGAGACGTGAAAATACCCGCAAAGCTTTTCCCTCAGTCTCTCAGCTCAGGGTTCAGCACTTCACTGAATTCCAGCCAAACTTTGATTAATAATACATTAGATAATGCCACTGAATAACTTTACACAGTGCGCAATATGGGACGTTCGTTTAATTTACAATAGAATAAAATACTGCAAATAAACCTTTTACTGTAACACTTCCTAAGGTACATTATGCACCATTCACACAGGCTGTGTTACATTCATATGTGTTAACCGATGCCCGTAGCACGTGACACGCCTCCAATGCGCCGTGAGCAGAAGCAACTTGGGCTCCACCGCAGACTCACAGATCTTCGTCGGTAGCGGATGAAGCAACTTCCAGCGAATCATTTGTTGCGGGTTCACTTTTTGCTTGGGTCGCATGCAGACCTTGCGAAACAGCTCTCGGGTCATTGGATTACAGTTAAAAGAAGCGGATAGGAAAGTGGCATTTTCTGCTTTTAAAACACCGAACGCGCTCTCGCCAGGGTGGTCTTCTCTTCCTATGAAACGACCACTGTGGCAGGTTTCTCCAAGAGCGTCAGTGTCAAACACAGAAGCTGTGGACGATAAAAAGGATGCCCTTGGACAACGTGAATCCTCTACCTGACTTCTAAACTTGTTGCATTTGCTATAGAAAACCTCCGACTCCGCGTTTCGGATACCTATTTGTGCGTAACGGCGGAACAGCTATTCAAAGTGGACTTTAACTGATGAGCTGTGTGTAAAAACCTGCACTTTTCCATCAAAATCCATTTATGAGGAGGTAAGTTGTTTCCCTTGCTCTTGAGCAATAGGTTAGACTGTAAAAAATAGATGCGGTGCATCCTTAGCCATTTGTGTTTGACCGAAAAGCCTTTTTTACGCATGCATACCACATACACCACCATTCATTTCTACGCTCACTGTAATTCCTCCTTGCCATTCGAATGCTTTGATGTTGATAAATAACATGACTCACTGTGCAGTGTTCTCCTGCACGTGAGCAATAGCCTTCATTGAAGTTTGAACATAAAGTGATTGCGCTTTGTGTCTCTCCAGATGTCCTTTATGCGCGCGGCGGATTTGTGAGCGCAAAACCTGCTTCACTCGCACCGGGTCGCGCACATTGGGTCAATATGGCAGCCGGAGTCGCCGCGTGGCTACCATTCGCGCGCGCCGCGGCCATAGGATGGATGCCCGTGGCGAGCGCCCCGATGCCGCCGCCTCCACGGGAAAAGAGGCGAGGTCAGGACGGCCTGATCATCTTGAACGTCAGCGGCACTAGGTTTCAAACTTGGCGGAATACTTTGGAGAGGTACCCCGACACCTTACTGGGAAGCACAGAGCGCGACTTCTTCTTCCACGAGGAGACCAACGAGTACTTTTTCGACCGCGACCCGGACATTTTTAGGCACATCCTCAACTTCTACCGAACCGGGAAGCTGCACTACCCTCGCCAAGAGTGCATTTCCGCCTACGACGAGGAGCTGGCCTTCTTCGGCATCATTCCTGAGATAATAGGCGACTGCTGTTATGAGGAGTACAAAGATCGCAGGAGGGAGAACGCGGAGAGGATTCAAGACGATGAGGAGAACAACGACAACAACGATATGGTGCTGCCGGATATGTCGTTCCGCGAGACCATGTGGCGCGCGTTTGAGAACCCGCACACCAGCACCATGGCGTTGGTGTTTTATTACGTCACGGGCTTTTTCATCGCCGTCTCCGTTATGGCCAACGTGGTGGAGACGGTCCCGTGCGGCAGCGGGCCAAACCGGGCGAGGGAGGTCTCGTGCGGAGAGCGCTACTCCCTCGCGTTCTTCTGTTTGGATACGGCCTGCGTCATGATCTTCACCGTCGAGTACCTGCTGCGTCTGTTCGCCGCGCCCAGCAGGTACAAGTTCGTCAAAAGCGTCATGAGCATCATTGACGTGGTGGCCATCATGCCTTACTACATCGGCCTGGTCATGACGGACAACGAGGACGTGAGCGGGGCCTTCGTCACCCTCAGGGTCTTCAGGGTCTTTCGGATTTTCAAATTTTCGCGGCACTCCGCGGGACTGCGCATCCTGGGGTACACGCTCAAGAGCTGCGCGTCTGAGCTGGGCTTCCTGCTCTTCTCTCTCACCATGGCCATCATCATCTTCGCCACCGTCATGTTCTACGCAGAGAAGGGCTCCTCCGCCAGCAAGTTCACCAGCATTCCGGCGGCGTTCTGGTACACCATCGTCACCATGACAACGCTGGGGTGAGTCGATGTTGTTGTGCTGCGCAAACTTACTGAATGAGCTTGCGCGTATGATCTACTGTCAGGACTGCTTCAAAGCAGCCCTTTTACACCAACGCGTCCCGAAAAGTTGAGAGCTGGCGGAGATAGAATACATCAAGGGCAGGGGAGATCAATAAAAGTGATATAAATCAAAGAAATAGGCTCCCCCTCTCTCTCCTCTCTCTCTCTCTTTGTCTGGCTATCCATGACTATCTCATCGCTTGAAAAGACAAAACCTATCAAAGCTATTTCATTTAACTTTATTTTTTCTGCAATATTTGGTTCAAATGCACTCACGTCCTTATATGAAATAAAAACATATAAAAAGTTATTCATATGATAAAAAAACTTGGAAGTTGTGTATATTTTTTATATATTTTATGTTGCCGTTTTTGAATTTTTTATGATATAAAATTAATATTTTATAGTTTATTTTATTATTAATACAATTTTGATAATAATTGCAGCAACTTTCAACAACATGTTACACTCGAATACACTAGTGAGTATAATGTTTAAAGCAATGGCTGTGTAGTTCATTTGGCTGACAGTGTGACTGCCAGTAACAATGCTTTTAAATCTTTTTCTGCCAATTTGAGGATTATGATTTCAGAGTTATTTCTTTCTTATACCTCTGAATTTTAATCACTGTAAAGGAGAAAGTGTGCTTCTGTCGTATGACACCTCACCAGAGTCAGACTGATCACAGACTCTTCCTTCCTTTGGAAGCCTTGCTTGTTTATAACTAACCATCTCAAAGCACCTTTGGCACAATGTCGTAATTTTCACACAGTCAGTGAACACACAGAGATACATGGCTGATTCATGTGACGTTAAGCACTGAAGGCCATTACAATAATGCATTCCCTATTGATGTGTTATTCATTCATTAATCCCATCACTCGACACCTCAGCATGGCTTCTCCAAGCCTCCCACCTGCACAGAGCGGGCACTCTCCATGGTGCTGAATCTGCCCGCCGCATGTTGCAGTCGCCCCATGGCTGCACTCTGCCGCTCAGGAGACGACCGATTCTTTGCTGGCGGGCCGACACGGTCCTCAGTCACACTCGAGGGGATTAATCAAGCCCCATGCTCCAGTACACATCCCGCTCTTTGATCGGCACGCCTTTGAAGTGCATTACTCTGAATGTGTCATAACTTGCTCTGTGAGTGTCAATCTGACGCCTGCGCCTGGCTGATATGATGCACATTTCAGAAGTAAATGTGTTTGGGAGACATTTGGTTTTGGAGTTTTTAGTTTTAAATTGGGTTTTTTATACTGTAGTTCAACAATGTGTGGCTCACAGCATCTGTCTGCTTCTTTTTATATGTGACTTCAAGTCTGATTTGGTGTACTGAATGTGCCTAATGTTGTCTTTGACACAAGAAACGTCATGAAGATGCGATGAACCTTTAGTAATAAGAAAATGAGGTTGTCAGAGCTGTGGCACAATGGGTACTGCATGTCCTAGTGATACATAAAGAGTTATGGCTCACAGAGTTCGAATCATTCCCATTCCCCTTCTACTTTCTCGTCAGGTCTGCATTGTCCTATAAAGAAAATATGAGGTTTGGAGACAGCAGGAGTGAAAGGGGGAAAAAAGAGATGCGGTGTGAATGAGAGAAAGAGAGAGTTTAGTTTGAGAGCGTATCGGTACATCTTATTGTGTGCAATTTGTGTCCTGCCGTTTCTTGCCTGTCAAATCGGATGACATCAATGAGAAAATGAAATTACGGGCAAACGCTCAGCACTGGCTCAATGTTGGGAGTGCTGTGTGTGTGTCTGTATGTTAGGGAGAGATGATGACTTGTCGGAGCCAGCTGGTTATGAACTATGTCTTCCAAACAGACCCACAGCTGCAGGGCTTCAGTGATGCGGCCCATATACTCATCTCCTCTCTCTGCAGGCAGGCATGCTGTTCCTCATTTCAGATTTTATTGCATTGCCTCAGTGAGCCCATCAAGAGGAGCACGCAGGGGGGCAGTCGCTACAGCAGTGATCTGACCTGGTAAAGTCAAGTTCACCCTGTGACAAGCAATAGCCAAAGCTTGGGATGTGAAATCGGGCCGTGTCTTGAGACCATTTCATGTTTGAGTGGCTACATTTTGATGTGAAAGAAAAGTTTCACATTGTAGATGTCACACAGTTTAACTTTAAGAGACAGTGAGTTTATGAGGAACCTCGACTCTTTGGTTTGAGATCTCATTGTCCTTTACTTGTCGAGTTCATCCATTACCCCCTTGTCATGTCTGAAATCTCATTCCCTTCCTATTTCTCCTTAAACACACACTTGAGCGAGTGGCCAGTCCAGGCATCGCTAAACGACTTTGCCTGCTCTGATTGAACAAGAGCCTGGTTCTCTAAATGTATGCATCACTTTTTAATGCCTCATTTCCCAGACTGGATGACAGGGATGGATCCATGGCTCAGAGAGCAATGGGAGGGATTTACACGAGGTGGCTGTTTTAGATTACGTGAACGTGGTGTTGGGTTTGGATTACTAGTAATGAAGCCCTTGTGATGTTCCTTCACCAAAGAGCAATTGAAGTTTGAGAACATTTCGCCTATCAGCAAGGTTTTACGGAGATAAAAGCCAGCATTAAAGAGAGAGAAAGTTACGCTTGCTAGATTATACTCAACCCTCAGGCGCCTTCAATCTGTCTGCATGAGAATGATCGAGAATTTTAATTATCCATAAAGATAGCCTCTATCATGCAGAACTCTGTGTAAAATACCTGAATGCTTCAACCAGTTTTAGCCCCAAAAGTTATGGGTACATGCACCAGGGACTGCTGCTCATCTCAGTCTCATTTTGATCCGGATGAAGTGGCTTCTTTTATCTCTTGCTCTGCTTAAAGGATGTATAGAACTTTTCTGCATGGTGGTGTAAGATATGCCGGTTATCTCCCAATTGGCATAATATCATGATGCTGAAAACAAAAATGGATGTTATTTTAAATGTGGCTCAGAAGTTCCAGAGCGATTTATTCCACAATATGTCACAATGTTTCTCCAAGAATTTCAACTGAAGTACAGTCCTGACCATGGCATATCTTTAGACCAGGGTTGTTCAGTCCTGAAGGACCACTTTCTTGCAGAGTTTAGCTCTGATACACCTGCCTGAAAGTTTCTAGTGTTCCTAAATACTTTGATTTATCTGGTTCAGGTGTGTTTAATTGGAACTACAGGTAAACTCTCATGAACTCCGTCTCTATAAAACGCTCTAATTTAGACTCATTTGGCAAAGCCACTGAACAAATCCATCCATTGACTCCCATTTGCCTGTAATCCGGCATCAACCTTTAGCCCTCACGGAGTCCTGCTCTTCCCAAATGGGAATGCGCAGAGCGTGGAGGGAGGAGGCAAGGGACGGGATGTGACTTTGGTTCACAGCACGAATGGCCTCCGCTTCACTGGCCTCTATCGCCTATTTAATGGACTCATTTTCTGGCATAGGCTGATTTTGCCTAGCTCAATTAAATCAGCAGCATTTTAATTGGCTTATGCACTGTCAAACGGGATCTATTAAGTGAGCAGCTGTCAGAGCTGAAGACATGCAGATATGAGCGGGAGGGAGAGAGAGAGAAAGGTGAAGAGGGGTAAATACATCAGCTTTAAAGCACTCGGGTACAATGAGAATGTCTTGTAAATGAAATGCCCCCATGATCCTCTACAATACCCATCATTCTTTTCACTGAAATGCACTTCTCTCGGTTCATTCTCCAATCTCCAATCCTTTTTCGTCCTCTCACACTGCTTCATCTTCTCCTGCGGGGTTATGAAGGCATATAAAGAGTCCCACCGAGAGGTTGTAAAGAGATTGATGGAGTAACATAGACAGTCTATTAAACTCTCGGAAGTCACCCTGCATCAGGGTCAGCTAAGGCCAGAGGCTTCAACGCCCGCCGGCTACATATCCCCTCCCTGGGATATGCCACACAGGACATGGATTTGCTGGATTAATCTTCGATATTCATTGTGGTCACTGTGGGTTAAGCAATAGGCTTAATTTCTTCTAAGAGAAAAGATCATAAGTTCATAGTGCATGACCGAAGAGGCTTTAGTGTGGTTTTCAACACTGCAATCAGGTTGTTTTCTTGAGAGGTCATGCCAACAGGGTTGTAGTAAGGTCAGGGCTTGGTAGAACTTGTGAAAGGGACTCATTATTGTGTCTGAAAGAGCATTGCGGTGTGGGGTTACTCTCATTAGAGCACCTTTACCAGGCATTGCTAAGCCCCAGAGAAATGCACTGATGCAGGTTTATTATTGATGATCCCGGGCCACTCAAGTGTGTCCACATAAGACACAACTGTCCCTATGCTGGGCTGATTAAAGGGACTGTTCACCATAAAATTCTGTCATCATTTACGCAAATCTGTGAAACCCCATGACTTTGAACAACCCCATTGAACCCCATTGACACTGCACTGTATGAACAAATAGAAAAATCAAAAACCAAAAATCATATGGGTTTTTGAAGAAAAGTTCTATTTTGGGGTTAACGTTACCTTTAAACCCTTTAGGCGGGAATTGTTGTTTAAGGTTTTGCATTTTTGCCGTTTGTGCCATTTGTGCCACAAAAACCTCCTAAATTTTGAGGGCCCACAGTTTTCCGCATAGGTCTGGTTTATGATTGCCACATTCCACCAAGGTAATACGTATTTCTTATAATGGTTGCAGAGAAGAAAAAATGAGTGTTTTGACCAAGACTTTTTGTTCCACAGATGTACATGACATGTTTCATGGCCCAAATAGGAGCACGAGAGAAAAGCTGTATTTGAAAGATTTACACAGTGGCACAGCCACTGGGAAATAAAGAGCCTAGAATGAGGTAATTAAAGGCTCTTTGTCATGTGGAATAACCCCTATGGTGTTGCTGTAGAGGCGCTAACTCTATTCATCCATCCATTTCGTACTCGCGCTATTACTCCACACCGAGAGGCTAATTGGACTAGCATCTCTCTCCTTAACTCTCGTCCTATGTCCTCCTCTTTTCCTACAATCATTTTCTTTTTCACCCCTTCTTTTATTCTACTTTTTTAGTCGCTTCCTCTCTCTGTCTTCGTTATGGATACATTTGCCCTTTCTGTGATGGTTCAAACACCATAAAAAATGTTGAAAGTGGAGCATGCACTCCTCAGACAGCTGCCTTTAATCAGTTGAATGAAACGGACAGAGGGCTTTCTTCCTCCTCCTTTTCCAATTAAGTATGTGTTTTTTCATTTGGGTTTTTTAATTACTTGGCCTGTCTAGGAAAAAAAAGCAGTGGTAGCAGTAATGGTGCTGGCATTGGGAAGTTTAAGCACTTTAAATCTCTCACACATCAAAACAGTGAATATCAAAATACACCCTTGTTCAGTGGCTGCTCGAAACGATGGAAATTGTAAAAGTGAGTGAAATGTAAATCTTCAAAAGTATAGACATTTTCCCCATGATGATTAATGTTTTGTTGAATGGGATCCAGGATTGAGATGCTGGAATAAGCTCAGGTCTATATTTAGACAAATTCACATTCAGATAATGGGGATTAGCGATCACTATAATTTTTACTATCCGTTCCTGATCCCCACGCTTTTTTGCTAGATGCTTTAGCAGACTCTGTATTTTAAACCCCTGGTTAAGGCTCTTTGTAACCCATAAAAGGTTAAAAATTAGCTGTTCATTCAATCAATATCTTGTTTGAGACTGTTCATATTTGACACTGTATACCTTTGGGACAACAAATTGGGTTTACCATGGTACTTACTCTGCTTAATCTCTTGCTTTTGCTTAATCACAGCACAAACTGAATAAAGAATATATTTGGCTATATAAAATAAGTTTTGATCAAAAGAAGCTCACTTTCAGATCATTCTCCTGTCCCAGGCAATATACACACTGTAGTAGAGTATGCACACATCCTTGATTCTCCACATTTGCTAGATCAACCTCATTTTATTAATCTGTCAATCAGCAGCACAAACACAGAATTCTTCCCTTTTCCACAGCTCATCTCCGCTCAGTCTACACGTCCATTATCTTTTCCAGGTCATGACTGATTTGATTTGTGTGCAATTAAGATTGTGGACCCTTGCTATTTCCGATTATTTTGCCCTGTGTGTGTTTCCTGTGCAGTGCTCTGGTCTGCTCTGGACTAATTGAATTAATGCATTCATCTGCGTAGTGCTTGCTTTTTCTCGTTTCGCTCTCGCCCACACTCATTCTCATGTATTTTTACACCCCAAAGCTGAGTAATTCTTTTTAATAAAATAATTTAAAAATTCACGAAGACACCTTGAGAAGTCTTGGATGAATGTGATGATTCGATCCTCTGTATTGAAGGAGAGCGAGCGAGTAGCCTATGTGATTGTTTTGGATGAAAATAATAATGAATTGGCTGAAATTCAAAGGGGAGCTGGAGTGTTTTGCTAAAGCCTGCTAATACCGTACAAGAGGCTCATAAATAGCAGAAACAGAGGGAAGTAGGGTAATGAATACAAATTTGGCCTTTCATATGGAGATCTCCTGTGGTAGACGGGCATGTCTTCATTACGGCTCCTCTGAATGGTGTTTAAAGACAGCAGGAGAGATGGCCATCAGTCTGGAGTTGGCTTTTTGTCAGTGTGCATTGATTAAGCCTCACTAGGTACAGGAGAGATGACCTGCTAACGTTGATCTGAAAGCAGCCTTTAACAGCTCACAACATGCTCGTAGCATGCAGAAAGACATGAGAAAGACAAACTGAAAATCAATGAGCCCGCAGTATCCGCACCTGTGTGTGTTTTTGAGTTCACTCCCTTTAGACTGTTTATTGTAACCCATTTTCATAAAATCTTCTCATGCAATCCAACAAATTTAATAACTTTGTAGGATGATATATTGTAAATGATTAGATTTCTGCTTTTCCTGAAGATGATGAGAGAGGTGCTGTCTAATAAAACCACTGTGCGAGGATGTTGAAGAATGTTGCTCAGTAATAATTCCAGTAATTTTTTACCAACATTCTGACAGTTCCTTCCATATAAACATTATTTATTTATTTACAATGCATTTGTATATTTTCCAGTTGATAGACATAATACACTGTGTCAAATGTTTGGAATAATATAGATATTTGTGTGTGTGTCTTTGAAAGAAATCTCTTATGGCTACCAAGGCTGCATTTATTTGATAAAAAATACAGTAAGAACAGTAATACTGTGATTATTATTGCTACTGAAAATAAATCTTTTCTATTTAAATATGCTTTAAAAGGGAATTTTTAATTCATATATTTTGATGATTAACGTGACACTATTTCCCTGTTTAATACTCTAAAGCTGCTTTGACACAATCTGCATTGTAAAAAGCGCTATATAAATAATGGTGACTTGACTTGACATTCAATGTAAATACATACTGATTTGTTTGTTTTTAACTCATTCTTGCTGATGCTTTTAAGACTATTTTTTGTGTCAAAACCTCTCCGGTACAAAAAGTGCAGGAAGAGCTATTAATTTAATGTTGAGTTTGAGATACAGTCATAGAGATACTTGCCTTAAATGTTCAGTTTTTAAATGTTAATCTTTCGTGCATATTTGCAGCCTGTTATTAAGTTGTGCCATTTAAAAACATGTATTGTCTTAACTGACCTTTGAATGCCGACTTAATCTTTTCTTGAATGTACAGCTGGATCAGGCTGAATGTTGCTTGTCTGTTTGGAGTTTGTGTTTTTCCTTCATTGTGTTATGTTATCAGGCAGTAATGTTCTCCCACTATGCAGATGCTGTAGAGTCCATTCTGAACAGATCACTTGCATTTGGTTTTTCCTGTGAGTGTGAATCTGAAGCAGGCCGGCAGGGAGGCCGTTTGTTGGTCTTTGCGATTTGGACTCAAATGGAGTGAATCGGTGGGAGGATGCCATGTAACTGCTTCAAGTCAGGCAGAACACTAGGGGACACACTGATTTTATGGTGGGGATACAAACACTTGAATAGGCCATTACACAGCTTATGACACACCAGTCTCCCTTTTCCTTAGCGTCACCGTCTTTTCCCCATTTTTCTTCTGTTGTTCATTTTCTTTGCTTTAAGGCGCAATCAATTTTTCAGCTCAAATTGGAGCGCTCTCAGACTGAAAAGTCAGCAGTGCTAATGCATAAATCCCAAACATTTCCCAATTTAGACTTGCTTGTCTGCCTTAAAGCAATGTTCTGGGTTCAATTTAAGAATCTGCCATGTTAGAATCTGTAAAAACTGTGTTTACATTAATGCCAGGCAAGTCTAATCAGGCATTCCTAGAGTTTAGATATTTGTATATGTTTATTTTTTCATTAACAGTGTGTTATTCGAGCTTTAAAGTTTCTAAATTATTTTTTTTTAGTTGTGGCACAACAGTTCTAGGTAGATGAACATCCGGTTTTGCCTTACTAATGTAGTTCCTGTGGGTGTTTTACTATATGTCAACGGTCTTATTTCTAGTATCCTTACACATGTCATGGAAAGGTTGCCAGGTTGACTGGTTTTACATGATCTTGACAGGAAGAAAGTGTTATGTTTAAATCTTGTGGTTGCACTCTTAAAATATTGTGCATATATAGCTTTTTACCTGTGCAGCCTCATGGACGTCCACTGTAAGTGCATTACTGCAGAGTGGTTTTGTTGGTTTGTACAAAATGAGGGATTGTTTTCTGTGGCAACAATTAATGAATTAACAGCGATAATTAACTTGTATTGAACCTGCTTCATTCCTATTGAATAATAAAAAAAACATACTCAAAGAAGAATGTTTTATATCCTCCCCTGTAGATAATTTTAGAAGTGGGAAAGCGCACACAGGAATACTTCTCAGGTGACTGGGTTCAGAGAAACATAAGCTCTATTGGTAAACTAACAGGTCTCATTACATTACAGCTCAGTGTCCAGTACTTTAAACACACCCTTCATCCTTTTGACATGCAAATGTAGCACACGTATGCATTATTTCCTCTGAAGCTGAACAAATACTTGCAGTAACCATTTTAATTTTAAGGCGTAAAGTTGTAGTATGGATTAATGCCGAAGAAAGTATAATTTTAAGA
Source organism: Tor tambroides (assembly GCA_021397915.2). Classification (NCBI taxonomy): domain Eukaryota; kingdom Metazoa; phylum Chordata; class Actinopteri; order Cypriniformes; family Cyprinidae; genus Tor; species Tor tambroides. The sequence goes on along the minus strand of JAFVLL020039814.1, from coordinate 41,151 downwards.
TATTTATAGTCAAAGAAAGTGGAATTCTTTGATATAATTACATTCCTAGAGTTCTGTTTTGACAGAAATAGTTCCTCCCGGTGTGAAATTGACCTTACTGACCAATCACATGCTGCCTTAGAATGATGCATTGGAACAGCCAATGAGAGATGTGAATTATTCAACCAAGTGTGTCTCTAGAAATTCAGTTAGTGAAGCATTTGATACGTCAGGTAATATTTAAATTATTTTGAAAGTGCGAAGGCTTCAGATTGCTTCTGGAATTGCTTATTTAGGTCCAGTCTAGCGGGCTGTGTAATTTATTTAGCACCGCTACAATCTGTTGGACACTGTCACCTAAAAATCAAGCTAAAATTTAATCCCGCTTTTGGTGTATATTGAGAAATTACTGAGTGAGTAGATGTTTGTAGCAGCTGTGGATATCTAGGTCATTGAATGTGACGCTCTCATCAACTGTTTCGGGTGTCTTGTACTGTAGCGTCGTCCTTCCAGTGTAGGTAAGCCAGTGAAGATGGACAGCTGAGGTCGATGTGGACAGAACGACTGTAATAGGAGAGCAACAGAGAGAGAGGGAGGAGGGTGGCGTTTAGAGTGTTACATGTCACTGTGACACATCATTGGAAAACACAGAAACTATTTACCATTGACTGTCCTCTCTCTGCTTCTGTCGTTCCCCCGACAGGCCGTAATCACTCCGCTTACACACACCTCCGATGCCAAATATACACAACTACACTTACTGGAAATGTGCAGTAATGAACTGCCAGTCAAAAAGAGAGAGTACACGGTTGGTGTTGCGGCAGAGGTGGTCAGTCCGCATTGAAACCTTGAATTACAGGAGGTGTTTCCATTGGGCAACTCTTTCTAAAGATGTGAGGGCAGGTTGTGCTCTTTAATCCGAGATGGCGAGCGAAATCGCGAAGTGAGGACTGCCGTCGTGGCCTCATGTTTTAATCATCGCTACCATTCTCCTCACCGCCTGACATTCAGCAAACTCTCCGTCTGTCCGGCCTTGATAATGTCTCCCGCCAGGACGATCTCTCCTGTAAGCTAATTATCATACACACACATGCACGGATCACCTTCAGAGGATTTTTTTTTTTTTCACACTCTGCTCTGTTTTAGTTGAACAGCACTTTTTCACAAGAATAAATCAGCAAACTTTTAGAGTGCCATTCACGAGTGCAGTAATTAAAATTTGCGTGTGCGAGTATGTAGTAAACATCAGCATAATTAGAAAGTTTGATGCTTTCACCGAGAAAATCTCTGTTTTGGTTTTTACGCTTCATTCCCAGATGCATCAGTCTTGATAATAAACGACATGCTGCATTGGGAAGCAATGTGTGTGCGCGTCGCTTGAATTGAATCTGCTTTTTATTTGCCGGCTAATGCATTACGCTCGCTTGCTGCCCTCAGCGCTCACAATGTAGGGAACTAAATAGTGATGGTTGAGTTTTTTGCTGGTCTCTATGGTGTCTATCAAATGGATAGAGAGAGAGAGAGAGACACTGCTGTGATCTGAGGGAACAGTACTTGTCTTTGATGCTCTCACTGGGAGCTCATCCAACCATTGGGGAAAAGCAGTCACATCTGTCTATTTCATATTTGACCTAACAATCTATATTTTCGACATTATGCTCTCATTAACAGTGCTTAACCCATTAAAGATTTTGGGCTCCCAGGGACGAAGCAACAATTATAACTGTATGTATTTGTTTATTTTTCATTTAAAGAGCATAATCCTTAAAATGTTGAATTAATTTTTTTAAAACAATTTTTTAGTTATTTAATTAATAATAATAATGCTCTTTACTATTATTATTAGATTCAATTCAAATAATAATAAAAATAAATTAGATATTGATATAAATATGCAATATCACATGAGCAAAATCAGCCTGATCTTGACAGTGTGGCATTGTTTTTGTACAACAGTTCAGTAAGTTTTTAGTTTCAGTAATTTTAGATTACATTTTAGACACAATATTGCCTGTTACTTTGTTTGTTTTTGCTCCGTCATCGAAAATTCTTCCAAAGAAAGCCACAGCCGAACTGTTTTGTCTCCGAAGGCTTAATCAGTGTTTTCAAACAAATTGGTGGAGTGAATGGTTCAATGACTCACTCAAAAAACTTGTTACTTATTTCATTCTCTATTGAATCAATTTTTTTTTTAATAAATCATTTGAATTGATGATTCAGTAATTTACTCATAAACATACTTGTTTAATTTGTGACTTAATTAGCCTTTTCAACCAAATTGGTGGAGTGAATGGTTCAACGACTCATTCAAAAAAACATATTCTCTAATGAATCAAAGTTTTTGAATGAATCTGTTGAACGTATGATTCAGCGACTCAATGAAAAAAGGCACCTACTGGCTTATCAATGTAACCTACAGAAAAAGTCAGAGAGACTGATTCAGCAATATTAAATAATATTCTAGACTTAAATAAAACCAGTTATTTTAAATGTCACTACATGAAGATTTAACTGACAAAATTTGCCGTTTTGCTCCTCGTTACATCTTTTGGAGCTCATATTGACAGTCTTATATACTCATTTGCAGTTAGCAAGAACTCTGATTCATGTGTATTAAAGGTTTTGACTGGGTTCCACTCTCTTACACCTGGTCCGTTTTGATTGGCTAGTCGTGGATGGTTGTAGCTTTCTATTGGCTGAGGGAGAGATCATAGCTGCTGTTATTGGCTCAGGGTTTGTGCCATAGTGTGAATACTGATGTGTGTGTGTGTGTAGATATCTGTACTTCGGTGCCTTAGCCCACACAGCGCCTTTGTGACGACTCAGCCAAAACGGGCTCAAAACAATTTAGCTGAATCCTCGATACGCCTTTTAGATACAAGAAATGAAATAATAGCAAGTCTGCCAGGGATCATTGATCCACAGCCGGCTGTGAATATCAATGAAGTACCATTACACAAAGATAAATACGTTTTCAGAGTGTTGCTGCGCACCCCTCACACACATAAACGCACTCCAGCTTTTAGATCAAAAACCAGCAGACTGAAACGCAGGGTGACATGAAAGCGACCGCGAGAAACAGGAGGAATCTAAGAGCTGCAGTCCCTAGAAATCAGCAGAAAAAAATAAAATGTGCTTTGGATGACAAGCAGAATCAAGTTTCTGTGTGAACCTACAGATGAAAACCATAGCTGTAATTTTAATTAGAAGAATTGGCTTTAGCCAGAATTGGCTGTCCAACATTGGCGTTGTGTCTTTGAGAACAATTTTGGTTCCTGTTTATTTAAATGTGCTGGATCTATTTCAAACAGAGCCCAACTGTTGGGTTCCGGAAGTAAAAATCCCATTTATTTTGCCCATAGAGAGAAACATTTTAATGGTACTGTGGAAACCTTTCAAGAAAAAGCTACTGTGTGCTCTGAGGTTCTTAATCAGTTGTATATGCTTCTGTTGAAGCCATCTGTAAGCAATATTTCAACTTCATTTTTACAGAATTGTGTTTAGAATAGCCAAATTTCAGTGAAGAACTATCCACTGATAAGAAATCTTTGGCAAATAAAAACTTTCAATTTCCATTATATCCCATGAAGCATTGCAAATGACATAAATCACCACCCTACACTCTTAAAATGCATTTGTAGATATCCAGATGTTTTGCTTATGTAGTACTTGTATAAATATATATACATATTATATATTACTAAAAAGTATAAAAATTTAGTTTTTATACTTACAATTGATGACTATAAATCAGGTTTTATATTGGTTTTATAATGGCTATAAATTGATTTATAATGGTTTATAATTGGTTATATAATGTTTGTTTTTTTATTGTTGTTCATATTATTGGTGGGCTGTGTAACTTTGAAAATGTTTTTTTGTTGTTCCTGTAGAAATCCTTAGAATAAGTTAAATTTACTTGAAGAAAACTGCATAAGATATATATATATATATATATATATATATATATATATATATATATAATATTTACTTTTCCCCCTTTTTTACATTTTCTTTTCCCCTAAACAAGCTTTTTTAAGTGAAATATTTAGCTTATTTCAAGGATTTTTAGATATTTTATAAGAACAGAATTTATTGCATTTTATAACTTATAGAAGAATATAATGTATCATATCGTAAACAGGACGATCGATTTTCAAAGCATAATTTTATTTTTCAAAGCATTTTCTGTTTTCTCCTGCAAATAATAATAATAAAATGTGATAAACAATTCAAACATGCATAGTTAAGAGAGCAAAATAAATGAGATTATCAAGTTTATCATAAAAGGTTCTTATTGAAAACAATTTAAGAATAGGAATTATTCATACCCGGTCCCTCTTGTATCTATCTCAGTATTCCCTAATTGGTCGTGTTCGTGATTACCTAATTTACTAATTAGCTGAGCGTGTTTTACATCTGCACTCTGAGGGAGCTGATACAGGAGATATAAATGTTTTAGATCTCTCTTTATTTGCAGTCACTGCAGGAGATCAACTTCAGAGGCCTGAAATAAAGTGAAAAGTTTAAATTTGCCTTAGTCTAACTAGATAACAGTATGACGATTGTAAGTGTGTGCAAAATGGTGGCAGAGGTGTCAAAAGAAGTGAGAAAAAATGAAGTCACGGGCGTGTGTGTCGTCGGGAGAGGTTGATGTAATGGTTCTATAATGGATTTAGAGCGGTCTCGGTGATCAGCACCGGATGACTTATTTAAATGTCGTGCACTCTTCTCATCCTTTGCTGGAGATGAGGCATAGAAAAGGATGAGCAGAGAGCGCGAACGGATATTTCAACACTGTCACTCTTCACTCGCCGTTCCTCCTGGAAAGCTTAGACTGGATTTACGGTTCTCTGAGAGAGCTATATCTTCATTCGAGTCTAATTTCAAGTCGTTACTGTTACATGACAGAGAGGGCCAAGGCAAATATCACCTGAAATGAATGGAAGGGAAAAAGAGCAGAAAGGAGTGATAGAGAGGCAGAGACTGGCAGAAGGTATAATTTGGGGTTGGCTGTGTGTTTCTATACACTCTGAAAAATACAGATGCCAAAAAGGGTTTCAAGGTTTAATAGAATAAGAAAACCTGTTAGTTCCCATGATGCTACTGTAAAAAGAATTTACCTACTTAAACTTAAAAACTTAAGTTCAGTTGCTGCCTTAAATTTTTAATTAGAATCAAATTGGCCATATCAACTTATTTCTAGTTCATTTAAATTGCATTACACTGCCTTAAAATGTAGTTAAATCTCATATAACTTAAAATATGAAATTATTTTGATGGGTTAAAGTAATTGAAAAACATATGTTGCCTTTTATTATAGATCATATATTTTAGTGTACTGCAAAGCAGGACATTAGTTCCCATAATGCTTGAAAGAAACTGAGGAAGCCTGATTTTGAAAGTGCGATTTCTAAACCTGGAAAAGTCATGTATGTTTATAAAATGGTAAATAGGTATACAATAATAGTTTAGTTATGCCAGATCGCTTACAGAAAAAACACATGACCTTCATATGGTGCAATCACATGTTAAAATGGTTTTGGAACATTTTCTTTTATAAAACGGATAGTTCCGGTCCTTGATTCTGATTGGTTATAATGTCATAAACAAACCTTTTTTAGTTATGATATTATTCTTCTTCCATTTTAGAGTCTATGATTTACAACAAGACTTTATAGTACCCAAGATGTCATAGCAGACCTGTTTGGATCCCAAGATCCCAAAACTACATTTTCCCCAGGGACATTTTCTTGATTGAATTTGCACCGCCAGTATGAACTCTGGAGTGACGTAAGACAGCAATGTCATTTAAGCAGTCCATTGAACAACAACAACTTGAGAATGGAGGCCAGAGAAGTGCAACGTCGGTCCATCTATCACTGTTTTCCATGTTTGTGGAGTTACGTTTGCACAGTAAGTATATGTGGACTGTTTATGCAAGATGGTTTTTCATATGGAATGTGTTCGGCCAATCAGCATACATTTCCATCACTCATAGTTCTTGTTTTGTTGTGTTAGACACTACTCTGAAATAGGTGCTAATTTAGTCCCTCCAAAAGGTGTTCCTATTACTAAAATTGTTCTCAGTTGCTGCTATGCAAACACGCCACAAAGCGGGTGCTTTTTCCAATAGTTATAGGAATTATGAAAACATTCAGGTGCAGAAGTCTCTAATAATGCCACTGGAGAACCTTTCTAGTTTCCATGATTGCAGTTTGTCTGAAAATGAATACTTGCCTACTATATAGTATATGAAAAACAGTACAGCAAAAGAGCATGTCTGAATTCAAAGTATTAAAAAAAACAGTAGGTGAAAAGTTCCCGAATGACGTACAACTTCTGGCGAGATTCTGAAGTACACATTTGATGCAATTTGATTGGGGGGGGGTCTGGGGTTGGGGTCACGTGACTGTAACATCATAGTGAATTTCATTCATACTAGCCATATTCATTCTCTATAGAACATATTTTAACAGTTGCAAAGTAAGTTCACATTCAAATGTAGTACCTACTCAGACGCAGCACCTGTCTTTGTTCTCATGATGCCAAGTAAGAACATTTTCCATTACCCATGATGCCACAGAAGAAACTTTGTTCACATGATTCTGTATTTAAAACTTGAGAACCTTTTCAGTTCATAAAAGGCTAAAGCCTTTTTTTTCAGTTCCCATGATGCCATGGGAGAATATCGCTCCATAGTTCTTTAGATAACAATACACTGTTACTTTAAGGAACCTAGGGAGGCTTTATCTTTCCTTTGTTAATAGATGATACCCAAAACCAGTATTTTAATCTGAAGAACATAATGTAGCATCAAATTGAATTTCATTTTTTTTATTCCCATAAGAACCATCTAGCCAATGGAAGAATGGTTCTTGTTTTGAAGACTGTTGGTTCTACACAGTACCACTTCTTAATATTAATAACCCTAATGACTGACGCCTGTGGTGCCGCCCTGTCTTTCATGAGCATGTACGTGCATGTTTGTCCCTGTTGTTCCACCGGTTGGAGTTTTATGAGCTGAAAATAAGGGAAGTGAAATATGTAATACAGAAAGGCATCTCTGTAAATCATATGACTGAGATGGAAATGAGGAGAGAAGAGAGAAAGAGAGAGAGAGTCTTTTGAGACAGGTAGATGATGACACTACTCTCGATCAGTATTTATGATCACGGTCACAGCGTAGAGATCGCAGATATAGACCCGCTCGATACACACACACACACACACACACACACACTCGCACACACACTCGCACACACACGCCGCTCCGTGCTGAAGTGCTGACGACAAGTAAACAGCCCATTGCTGTATGCAAAGATGTGAGTAATGAGTTCTAAAGGACAGGAGGAGCGGAGCGGAAATGGGCCAGCCCGGCGTTTGATGACTGGGGTAATGTGGCACAGGAAGTGATGAATACATCGGTGGGCACCATTTGGCACGACTCAGCGCTTTTCTCCTGACGCAGGTCCTTAAGACAGCCAGATTAATGAATCTCACTGAAATTAGATTAAAGACTTATAGCTCTCGTTTCTCTCCGGAACCAGACACGACGACTTCTGAAATGTACACATGCAGATAAACGACAGATGTGTCATGGGTATTAATCTTTATCTGGAATGCTGCTCCAGATATATCAGTGTTTTGTGCTGAAATGTTGCGTTTTTGAACAGTCAAAACAATATGAAGTGTGGAAAGCTCAGTTTACAGGCTCTATTAGTCACTAACAGCAGGGAAAATTGGCTTGAGTTGTTCTGGAAAGCGTGGCATGTCATATTCGAGCATGTTGAAACAGACGTACGTTTATTTGTGTTGCATTTGGGATAAAATGAGGAAAAAAGTATCCTCTTTTATAATATACCTTTAGCAAAAATAGAAATGTACTAATTTTTTTTCACCTTTTTGCACATTTTGCACTTTTTTTTTACATTATGCTTTTGGCACAAGTAAAATGTACACTATATTACATGGATTTAGTGTAAGTGTTTTCTTCTTTTTGCATATACAGGTGCATCTCAATAAATTAGAATGTCGTGGAAAAGTTCATTTATTTCAGTAATTCAGCTCAAATTGTGAAACTCATGTATTAAATAAATTCAATGCACACAGACTGAAGTAGTTTAAGTCTTTGGTTCTTTTAATTCTGATGATTTTGGCTCACATTTAACAAAAACCCAAATCTAAACAAATTAGAATATGGTAACATGCCAGTCAACTCAAAACATCTACAAAAGGTTCCTGAACCTTCAAAATGGTCTATCAGTTTGGTTCACTAGACTACACAATCATGGGGAAGACTGCTGATTTGACAGTTGTCCAGAAGACAATCATTGACACCCTTCACAAGGAGGGTAAGCCACAAACATTCATTGCCAAAGAAGCTGGCTGTTCACAGAGTGCTGTATCCAAGCATGTTAACAGAAAGTTGAGTGGAAGGAAAAAGTGTGGAAGAAAAAGATGCACAACCAACTGAGAGAACCGCAGCCTTATGAGGATTGTCAAGCAAAATCGATTCAAGAATTTGGGTGAACTTCACAAGGAATGGACTGAGGCTGGGGTCAAGGCATCAAGAGCCACCACACACAGACGTGTCAAGGAATTTGGCTACAGTTGTCGTATCCCTCATGTTAAGCCACTCCTTTCACATTATCTATTCGACATAAGTAAAATTTATAATTAATATTTTTATGCATTTAGCTTAAATAAATTGTTTGCATTTATATTTTTTACTTTTTACATTATGCATTACTTTATGCAAAAAAAAAGATTACATTTAATCACAAATTTATTTTTTATTTTTTTAAAAAATGCAGATGTACTTTTGTTTTATATTTTATGCTAATAGTCAATACAAATAAGTATTTTTTAAACATTTACTCTTTTATAACATTTTATAACTTTTTATAAAATATAAATTGACTATTATTTGAACTTTTTGCACTTAAATATTTAACTTTTTACATTATGCGTTTGACAAAAGTAGAATTTGTGCTTTGTTTTTTAGCAAATAAATATAATTGCATATATATATATCACTTTTTTACATTATGAATAATAATAATAATAATAATACATTTAACACAAAAAATATTTACATATTTATTTTTGTTTTATGTTTTTATGTATTAGTCGTGATTTTTTAAAATCTGGAATGTCGCACCAGATACATGAATGTTTTGAGCTGAAATGTTATTTCTGAACAGTCAAAACAATATGAAGTGTGGAAAGCTCTATTTACAGGCTCTATTAGTCACTAACAGCAGGGAAAATTGGCTTCGGTTGTTCTGGGAAGCGTGGCGTGTCAAATTTGAGCATGTTGAAACCGACGTACAGGTCCATTTATTCGTGGCGCACATCGCAGGTAAGCAGCTGAAGGCGAGAACGTTCTCATACGTGAATGGAATACAGCTGAGCGGGATTGAATCTCGGCCCAAAACACCTCTCATTTGAATGCAGCAAACGGCCGTGGCAGCACACACACTCGAGATGAGCTTTCAAAAGTGAGCAGACGGTTGAGGTGTTCAGGAGAGGAAAGCGTGCAACTCTGAAGGAGTGTGTGACCTTTAGCTTGCGTCTCTTTTTTTTTCCTGCGTTCGTCTGAAGAGCGAGGTGGAGAGGGGCTCGGATGAGTGTACCACTGGGATATGACATTTCTCATTCTTTCATTTTGGACACACCAAGACTCTGACAGAAAAACGTGTGAAGAGGGGGGTGGGATTCTGGAAGGATGCCCGGAGATGTTAACCCTCGGCCGGGGAGTGGAAAAACATCCCTGGGGGGCTTTCTGGACGGGGTCCGATCGCTTTTCAGACCTCAGTCATTACTAAACCACTTAACTTCTTCTGTATTACATTCACTCCATCCCCCTCTCACTCTCTCTCTCGCTCTCTCTCTCTCTCTGTTTCGCTGCCATCTCTCCACACCCTGAGGCCACACAATTCAACTAGAGAGTAGCATTCTTTAAACTTAAAGGGATAGATCACCTTGCATTTACATTTTGTAATTTGTAAAAAACAAACACTTTTTATTAATTTTTGTGCATTTGGAATAAAGCAAAAACTTGTTTTAATGAAAATGTTTTTTATAAATAATAAAATAAAATGCCCACTTAACCTTATGCAATTAAAAAAAAAAAATATATATATATATATATATATATATATATATATATATATATATATATTAGGGGTGTCCCGATCAAGGATTTCTTGCTGGTCGACCGGAATTTTCGAATCATGTTGATAGTTTAATCATATGTTTGGGGCGGGGCCAAAATATGTTACATTCCACAGTCATAATTACTGACGTTAACACACAGGGAAAAGGTGTAACGGACGCCTCGCAGATACAAACGGGGTAAATAATGTTTTATGTTTTGATTAAAAGATAGTTAACATTAAACGTCAGCGAAACCCTAAAGAATTCACATTTATTTTACAATAGTGCTCTCATTATAACGTTATGTGGCCTATTATTAATGTTCTGCATTTCTGTTTTGAGTTGCGTGCGCTGAAGATGACCAGTAGAATGAAGCATATGATAGCAGATTTTTAATCAATGGGATTTAACTCATTTATATCACATATAATACGCTTCGTTATTTGTATAACATAACGTTAATATTACGACTTATAGGCTATCTGCACAAAATGCCCTGAATGCACATGAACTCGTCTGCGCGGCTCTGAATGAACTCCTTTTGTGGACGCGTTCTTCACGCAATAACATGCAGAAACACAAATAAAAACTAAAAAAAATTACAGCGTTTTATTATAATAGTGTTCAAATAATAACGCTATGTATATGACAGTGCCAGTCATAGTTATTAATATTCTGCATTGTTGTCCTGCTCGCAGCGCACGCTGAAGAGATAATCACCATATACAATGAAGCGCTTTCCTGTAGCGTAACTCAACCAAGGTAAATAAGGCATCTTAAACGAGATAAATAATATATACAGATATAAATAAACAGACTGAAACGTTTTGAAATCACTTGTTGTACCCTACCTGATCGAAAAAAAGATTTTAAAGATTTAAAGATTTCCCTGCCGCCAAGATGCTCCTCTGTCGGTGACTGATTAGAAAGCGAAACTTTAATCTATAGGGGAAATTGGATTTATTCACGCACGTTAAAATATTTATTTAAAACTTCTTTCTTTTAAGATTCTTATTTACAGCATTATCTTAATAGGCTGTATATTAACTTATTCGAGAAACCGTAGTTCTATGTGAAATCAGACACTGAGCTCCCCCATTTAGCCAAAATGGCATGATCATAACACCTCGCTAATATTCATCAGATTGGGAGTTTAATCAGGCTCCTCAATCAAGCATCAATCGCCGACTCAGTCTGGACACTTGAAAATATATATATATACCTAAAATATATATATATATATATATATATATATATATATATATATATATAATACTTTTACCGTTTTAAATTTACATTTACTTAAAAAAATGAAAAAGTACATTTTTATTTTTAATTTAATTTTTATTTTGTATGCATTCGACATTAAAAAAATATAAAATAAAAATATATATTAAAAAATCATGCAAAAGTAAAGCAAACCTTTTTTAGAGGAGAACTTTTTTTCCTCCCTGTCAGACCCCATCTTTGACCATCTCTAAACTGAAGGTTGTGAATCTCTCTGTGGCAGCTAGTGCTCACTCTCTCACTTTCCATCTGCATTTCCTATATGATATTTCCCAGCACTCCTCCCTCTACAAGTACATCTGAAAATAGTGATTTTCCAGGTCTGGGCAGGACCTGGCCTTGAAAAATGTTCAAATCAATGCTGCACGGAGCTCTTCCAGCAAACTCACATTACTTATGTTGATCCTTGAGCTCCATCCTCTCAGTGTTTCTAAAGGTGAGCAAGACGTGGCTGATCTGAATCTACTGCAGTCGTTTCATTATGAGCTTTTCAACAGTGCTGACTCTCCACTTGTTTCTGAAAATCATTTGTAATGATTGTGAAACAGCCTTCATGATGAGCTTTTTCCATCACATCAATCACTCTGGTGAATGTCAGGACACTGTATACAAGTGAAACTTTAGACTTGTCGAGAACCAATGAAACAATGTGACTATGACTAATTTTCTATTGTTATTGAGTGGATTTTGCAGGAAATTAAAAAAAACAATGGTTTATATATTGAAATAAATAAGTCCAATAAATTCAATGGTTAAAAATGGTAAGGTACTTGATCCAATTAGATTTTCTCTTTATGTGGAACTTGGATGCAAACCAAAAGATGAGATTTATTCATAACAGATGAACAGTAGGTTTGGCATCAGTGCAAAAACAGCTTAATATTACATAATATATAAGGTAAAAACATGAAAAAATGAAGGGGGAAAAAATCATTCGATTTGCATCATCCAGTCTAGTTTTGATCCCGTAAACACATTCTGTTCACCTGATTTTTGGGTTCCTTCTCCTCTAAAACCCCAGGTTGCGTTAAATATCGAGCAGACACACTTGTCAGCAGTTGTGAACATGTTTTGCGTGTGTGTGTGTGTGTGTGTGTATGCTAAAGCAGTACAAGCACGGTTTACTTAGCAGACGGCACTGCTCTGTGCGTGATCTATCATCATCATCATAATAGCCCTATTGTTTATGGTGATGCTCTCAGCGTTCATATATTCAGGCCAAGCGCTGGATGATGCATCTCCCAAACTTCACTCTTCACCGGGCAATTACAGTCCGATCTGCTGAGCATAACTCACCGCAAAAGGAGCCACTGAAAGGCTCTTCATTTGCGCTAGATTGGGAGAGAGGGAGTGAAATGTGGAAAGGGAGACTGGGGTTGGTTGGAACAGTTTCATTCTTTGTTGAATTTCTGTGGTGGAATTTTAGTATTATTTATGGTATTTTTTTTTAAATATCTGGGATTAGCTTTTTTAATTTTCTTTTTTTCCTTTTAATTGTATAATTTAATTATATATATTTATTTATTGCATTTGCACTTGCTTTGAAGAGAAAGAGAGAAAAAAAAAAAAAAAAAGTGGACTGGGGCTAGTTGGAACCTTTCTATATTTTTTGAATATTTGTGGTTGAACATTAGCTAAAATGGTTTTAGTTTTAAGAGGAAACAGCACAAATGAATATTATGTAATATAATTAGTGTTATATTTGGTATTGTTTATATGCTATATGTATATATACACTGTTTATATATTTTATATCATTTAAGTGTAAAGCTTTTATTTATCATCACTTAAATACCAGAACCACCTCAAATGATAATAAATAAATAATAAAAAAAATACAATGATAAACGTAATAAGAGTAAAGTACAGAAATATTAATGAAAAGTATTAATATTTTGATTTAGCTAATTTATTTTGGTTTACTTCTTTGCCATTTTTTTGTTTATGTTGCCAAGGCAACATTTCTAATATTCATTCATTCATTCTGTAACAGAGCCAACGAGACATGAGGCGTGCGGATCCATGTGCAAGCTTGTATTAATAGACATGGTCAAAAACACAGGCAGGGTCGAACAGATGGCAAACAGGTATATTGAGGGTAAGACAGATGAGTACTCAAGTAAACGGGCGTGGTCTTCGATCGGCGAACAATATCCAGAGGGCTTGACAAGAGGGGTAATCCAGGTACACGAGCAATGGTCCAAGCAGGGGCAAACAGAGTCCGAACGGCAAGGCAAAGGGTTAATCCAGGAAACACAGGCTAGAAAACAATAAACAGGTTCCGTATCGCAGCTATCACTTGGAGAGATGATAAACGCAGAACAACACTGGAACTAAACAAAAACACAGACTGGCTCGGTAAAGCAGCTAACACAAGGAGTGTGTTAAACGCAGAACAATACTCGGCCGAGAGGGAAAGTCCAAGGCTTATAAAGAGTGTGATAGTTCTCAGGTGTGTGATTGTGTGGTAGTTCTCAGGTGTGAGCGGGTGATTAGAGAAATGGCTGCTGGGAAATGTAGTCCGGGGTAATGTGAAATGACTCAGGATGAACAGCTGTGACATGACAGGACTCAGGATGATCAGCGAAGACATGGCGAGACTCTGGACGATCAGCGAAGACATGGCGAGACTCTGGACGATCAGCGAAGACATGGCGAGACTCTGGACGATCAGCGGTGACGTGAAGAGACTCTGGAAGCCCAGCTGAGACGTGACTTGACTCGTGACGATCAACGGTGACTTGACTGGATTCATGAAGATCAACTACGACTTGACTCCTTGACTCGGCTCATGTAGATCGACTGTGAATTGACTTGGCTCATGACTGGCAGCAATGACATGACGGTGTGTTGTTGTGGCTGCCATCTTGTGTACGGGCTCCGCTGACGCCGCCATTTTGTGAGCGTGCTCTAGCGCGGCTGCTATCACACAAGTGCGTGCGGTGTCGCGTTCCTCCACGACACCCACAGTGAATGCTGAACCAACAGTCAATAAAGCATAGTCCATAAACTGTGCGAGTGATGAGTGTGGAACCTCGCGTCTAAGTTCAGACTGTAAAGGCTTACTTAACCCATCGCAGAAAATCTCAATCAAAATAATGTCTGGTAAATCTGAATAGTTGGCGATGGCTAAAAACTCTCTAATATGGTTCTCCAGTGATCGTGGGCCTTGTTTAAGGGCAAACAATATTCTTGTTGTGTCCATACCTGACAAATGTCCGTTTGAAAAGCTGCTGGATCCTTGTGTGGCCGAGTATTCTGTAACAGAGCCAACGAGACGTGAGGCGTGCGGATCCATGTGCAAGCTTGTATTAATAGACGTGATCAAAAACACAGGCAGGGTCGAACAGATGGCAAACAGGTATATTGAGGGCAAGACAGATGAGTACTCAAGTAAACGGGCGTGGTCTTCGATCGGCGAACAATATCCAGAGGGCTTGAAAAGAGGGGTAATCCAGGTACACGAGCAATGGTCCAAGCAGGGGCAAACAGAGTCCGAACGGCAAGGCAAAGGGTTAATCCAGGAAACACAGGCTAGAAAACAATAAACAGGTTCCGTATCGCAGCTATCACTTGGAGAGATGATAAATGCAGAACAACACTGGAACTAAACAAAAACACAGACTGGCTCGGTAAAGCAGCTAACACAAGGAGTGTGTTATATGCAGAACAATACTCAGCCGAGAGGGAGAGAAAGTCCAAGGCTTATAAAGAGTGTGTGATTGTGTGATAGTTCTCAGGTGTGAGCGGGTGATTAGTGAAATGGCTGCTGGGAAATGTAGTCCGGGGTAATGTGAAACGGTCTCTGCAATGTGAGAGTCAATATGATGGAGGAGTGACCTCTGGTGGTGAGTGAGCAGAAGGGCACGGACCGGATTCATGACACATTCATTCATTCATTCATTTATTAATAAAATGTTTAATTTATTTCAATGAATAAATTATTTTTATTTTGTTTTAATCAACAAAACAACAAATTTTATTTATTTTGTCTTTCATTATACCTATTTTAAATATTGTTATAATTTTAAATTTATTTTAATTTTAAATTAATAAATTAATTTAAAAAAACTTTTGTTTATATATGTTTATAAATCACACACAGACTTTTCCACTTTATACACTTTTGAGCAAAGTCTTAGTTACATTAGCATATTTTTTGCTTGGCAAGTTGTTTTCACATTGACAGCTTTTGACATTTTAATGTCTCGATGTATGCAAGGAGTGTCAAGAGGACAAACACCCAACTGTTACATATTTGTGGCAGCATCCAATTTAAAAAAACGCAGATGAACCCTGTAGTCGAGCGTCCCCGGCCTCTCCTAACCAGTCAAACAGAGCCTTTAATCAGAGTTCTGTTCCGGCTGCAGCGTGGCAGGAAAGACGCAAACACAAACTCTCCCATCGTCCTTTATCTTACCCGAGACAGCCGTGGGATTTAGAAGAGCCGCAGCCCTTTATATGCGCTCACACACGTGCTGGTACTAAACTTTCTCCCAGGTCCACTTTAACAAACGTGGAGACCACTCCCTCCGGTGCCTTCAGTTACCCTGGCAACAGCGTTTTCCTGCTAATCCCCACCTTCCATCACGAGAGAGAGAGAGAGAGAGAGAGAGAGAGAGATGCTCTGTGATAAAGGGGGAACAATGCACATTCTTTCATTCAGACAGCAGACACCCATTTGTATTTTTCTAGAGAAAGCCAATGCCTACGCACTCTCTCTAATAAGGGTTTATGAGACCGAGAGAAAGAAAGAGAGCAAGAAAGATGAGTTTTGTATAGGAGCAGAGTTGAGATGTTCTCTTACGGCCCATGGTTCCTTTCTCAAAGAAAATTACACACATTGCACACCACAGGGTTATTATAGTGAACTAAAACTAAAACCATAAAAACATTTCCGTTACTTGAAATAAAGTAACTATTCACTGAAATAAAAGATTAAAAACTTATTTAAAAAGGCTTTAAAAACTTTTATTTATTTTGTGCTTTTGCCATTTTTAGTTTGTCTTCGTTATGTTGGCATAATGTTTGCTTGTTATTTTTTTAATATTTCTGTTTAGCTTTCATTTATTTTTATTTCAGTTTTAGTTTGTCATTTATATACTTATTTATATTTACTATACAATTTTTTATATAACTACCTAACTAAATAAATGCTCACTGAAATAAAATTAAAAAAAAATCAGTTAACAAGGCAACATTTCAAATTTGCATTCAACTTGATGTACTAAAATAACTAAAACTGAATAAAAACTAATTAAATTATATTAGACATTTAGAAACAATGAAATGTAACACAAATGACAAAAACAACAAAATTACTAAAACTTAACATTTATTCCTATATTTTCTATTTTCAATTTTAAATTTATAATATGAACATTAATATAATATAATATAATATAATATAATACATAATATAATAGTATCTCATTGATACAAAAAAAAATACAGTGGACCTTTTGACCCTTTGTGTGTGTGTATGTGTGTGTGTGTGTGTGTGTGTGTGTGTGTGTGTGTGAAAATGTATAAATCCGGGTTCTCTTGTGTGTGTAGATATTATCTTCTTGCTCTAACCAGCATCTTTAATCTGAGATCAAATAGCAGAAACGTATCAGATTCAACCACGAGCGTCACGTGATCCTCTAACGAACACCACTGTGTTACTGAGCAGTATCGGGTGCTGAATGCTAACCTATAGCGAGCATTACTGCAACGTTTCTCATATGCACAAAACTAAACCACAAAATGCTGTTACGTGAGACAGGCCTTTGCTAACGTGCTGGACGTGAGGAGGTTTGATGCACCTGAAGATATTCCACATGCATGAAGAGAAATACATATATAGAACGTGATCACACTCGTGAGCGGAAACGACCTGATGCTCGCACAGCTGATGCTTGCAGAGTACAGCTGCAATTCTCACGCTTTCACCTAGAGCTTTATTTGACTTGAATAGTGACAAACATGTTTTATTTGATTTTCACAGCATACTGACATCCAAACCATAAACATGACATGTAAACAAACACCTGACCAGTGTTTTGTCAGTGCTATAAAAAGTGCATGTGCTTGCAGTGAGATGTAGAAAGCAGTAATGCATCTTTACAGTGCTGAAATCGCATTAGATATGGTCATCTTTATGAAAAGTTACCATGGCTTTATTAGTGTTATGAAAATGAATTCACACTAAAATCTGTATTAAATGTATTTTTTAATTTTAGTTTTTTAAATTACATTTTTTAATAAAAATATTTGAACAAGAACTATTGATTTCTAAGTAGTATGTATATATTTTTGTTTTTATTTATCCATATATTTTATGTGGAAATATTATAATTTCACACAAAATTTGTATTATTTAATTATGCAAAGATAGAACCAACGCATACACATCAAAAAAAAAAAAAATCTCAAAATTGGGTGCTAGACAGAGAAAATAATTAAAAAACAAACAAAAGTTGGCACACTATAGGCTCCAAAAATGCACAAAAATGGAATTTAGCTTAAAACGTTACCTTGTGTGAAGTTACATTTTTGTGCATTTTTGGAGCCTATGGTTTGCTGACTTTTATTTGTTGTTTTTTATTGTTTAATTATGTACTTTTAAACATAGAATTAAAAATTAATAAAAATATTTATTTCTAAGTAGTATTATTTGTATATTTTTATTTTTCTAATTTTAAGTAGTATATTACTTAAAATAAGTTATATTTAAAGATATATAGTTTTTTTAAAAAATAAAAATAGTTTAACAAATATTTTTCTGAATTGTATTATTTATATATTTTTGTCTTGTATAATCATATTTTTGTGGAAATGTAGATTTCACACTAAATCTGTATTTAGTATGAATGTATTTTTTAAATTAATTAAATTAATTTTTAAATTATTTAAGATAATTAAGCTTCTTGAAATATTAAACAATCAAATAAAATATTATATAGTAAAATGTAATAATAGTAGTAATAATAATAATAATATATTTGATAAAATACTTTATAAACATTTAATACAAATATGTATTTATAAAGACTTTATTTTTCTATGCATATTACTATCCTCACTAAATCAGATTTTTTTCCCCAAGAAACCATACTTACATTTATTTATTTATTTATTTATTTTATTTACTATAGCTTAATATAGTTTAATTACAGATACCGCAGTTAACCTGCTTACTGAGGTAAATTTTAATACATGAAACATGTACATTATTGTATTTGGTCATATTTGCCTTTCACTCTCAATGCATAAAACTGCAATATCGGAAAAATAAGTATTTTTTCCCCTGGCTCCATCTAGGTACACATGTGCTTGTGTTTTGATAAAAAGCGCAGCTACCTGCTCTGATGGACTGCTAAAAGACGGGCTGAACGCTGACTGATTTCCCAGCTAAAATCACTCAGTCACTGATGGATGCAGCATTGGCTGTGCTCAGCTCCACTCTAACAGCTGTCAGAGTATTTTTAGCAGGCATTGTGTGTCTGGCCTGTGGTTAGTCAATGATAAACATCTAGAGAGAGAGAGAGAGAAAGAGAGAGTCACGTGTGGCACCTAACCAGTCCAGCTCATGTTAGTTACAAGCATGTAATGCATTGTTGTTTATACTTCCCAAAGAGCCAAATTTAATGAGGAGCATCCAACCACGTAACACCAGATCACATCCTAAAGGGTGTCAGGTGAACCCTGGGTAAAGTGATCACTCCTGAGACATATGTTTTAATGAGGATCACAGCTCTCTCTTCATGTTTGTGTGGGTATATGAATGTTTTATGTTGTGCAGACACTGCTGTGATACACTTAAAGTTCATCTAATTGTGCCGCGTGCCAAACAAAGACATTAAAGCGCTCTGCGATTGGCTTGTCCAAAAAAGCAAATTGGATTTTTGATTGCAAAAACGTAATAGTTTGCTCGGTAAGCTCTCTTTAGCGCACAAACACACTCTCACACCTGCAAGTGAACAAGAGTGAAAAGTGGGACAGATAAAGACTTGAGAGCCCAAGGCAGAAGGACTGACTCAAACACACAAACCCACACTCGCAGTCACAAAAATACAGTTCGGCCACCAGCAACACATTTTACAGCCTATTTAACACAAGCTGCCAATGTGCAACATGTCTCACGTCAGGCATGTGTCACGGCCACACGTCAAGAGCCGAGAAACGGAGAGTTTTACTTATAGCCTGTCCGTAACCGCTGATCCAGAGTCAGTTCACTCGCATTTTAGACTCTCGTGGGTGGGAGGGGAAGTTGTCACACCGAGGGGCGAACTGTTACCATGGAAACATGACCTTAAGGGTGAATTTGTAATTGTGAGGCCCCGAGGGCGTGCATACTAAATGTTCGTTTAGAGAGCGTTTGTCAACACGGTGTACGTTTTGTCACATTCAAGCATATACACAAATAATCATACATCAGGATGTCATTATGAGACAATTCTGAAAGTGACAGTTCAACCAAAAAATCTAAAATATCATTATTCACCCTCACGTGGTTACAAACCCATATGACTGACTGTCTTCATCTTTTGTCTTCAAGTCAATGGGATCCAAAACAAACCCATTGGACCCCATTTACTTTCATTATACGGGAAAATTAACAGATTTCCCTAAAGTGTACATAAGAAATTAATACTTTTATTCTGTGAGAATGCATTAAATTAATCAAAAGTGACAGTAAAGGCATTCATAATCTTACAAACCATTTCTATTTCAAATATACGCTTTTCTTTTAGGATCAAAAGATCCTGAAAAATCTATCATAGTTTGTACATAAAGAGTAACCAGCAAAAACTGTTTTCAACACTGATAATAATAAGAACCATTATTAATAATTGAGCACCAATAATAATTAATAATCGAGCACCGAATCAGCATATTAGATAATTTCTTAAGGATCATGTGACACTGAAGACTGGAGTAATGATGCTGAAAATTCAGCTTTTTATCACAGAATAAATGGTGAAACTTTAATATGGGGACCAATTCTCACTATTAACTAGTTGCTTATTAGCATGCCTATTATTAACATATTGGCTGTTTATTGGTACTCAGAAAGCACATATTCTGCATGACCATGTTCTACATCCCTAATTGTTAATAGTGAGAAATGGACCTTAAAATAAAGTGTGACCATTTTAATTAGTGATAATATTCACAATGTTAATATTTGTTTATATAATATGTGTCTTGGAAAGCACAAGAGACTTTTTAAAAATATTTCAAAAACTACCGACCACAAAGTTTTGAGCGATAGTGTATATTCCCACACAGTGTTGTGTTGGTTACATGTCCAGTGTGTGTTGTAAATAGTGTAAAACATGGCCTGACTGTGTTGCTTTTTGCTAATAGCGTCATATGTAATTTATTATTGATTGGGTTCAAAGTGTAATTAGCAGCAGTTGTGATCCTAGGGTGTTCTTTACCCAAACAATGAGCGCCGAAAGACACTTAGTCATTGCCATATTCAGCCTGTGGGATACATTTACCTGAGCAGGTGTGAAACACACGGTGCAGTCCACACAGAGGCACATGTGTGGGAAACGCATACCTGTGGGCAAGGAAAAAGCACATGCTGGTGTGATGGTGAACAGCCATTACCAATTAAAATGACACGGGGATCAAAGACTGGATCTTTGAAGCGGTGTGTTCAGCTTTGACGTGTTGAAATGCAGACGTTGCAGGGAAAGATTGCTGCACTTTGCCAACAGCCCATGTACGCTTTGAGCTACTGAGCCGACGATCGCTCTGAGAGAGAAAACAACACGGAGAGAGAGACATACTGAGGAAAGAAATGAGCGAAAAGGTCAGATGGGCATCTGCCAAAGAGTACAGAAAGGTACACTCTCCTGGGAATTATTCAAAAGACTGTGGTGTGCACAGAAATATGCTACGTGTTACACATACACGTTCTCCTCTCTCTTTCTTTCTCAAGGCTCTGTAGTGATGAATGGGGCTTGACTTGCTGGTAAATGAGAAAATTTAGCCGATCCAAGTACGCAGGATATCCACCTCCATTACAACCTACTATACAATCACAAAATCAGCACAAATCTAGTAAACCCCGCTAACAGCGAAACCCAACACAAGTAAACGCAACTCGATTGGTTTTGCAATCAAGCAACCCCTGTAGCAATTTAAGACACAGCAAAGGATAGTCGTTGTTCTTTAGATAATTATTTTACCCTTAAAATCCAAGCAAATGCTAACATTAGCTTTAGCACAGCAGTGTACAATACAGAAGTACTAAAACTCTGTCATAACAGCAAAACAACACAAGTAAACGCAACTCGATCATTTTTTGCGGTCCGTGTACTTTTGCGTCCATTCGTTTTTCGTTTTTTAACCCAGACGAAAAACATGAAAAAAGAACGGTTATAGTATTTTTAAATGCTATGCTGAAAACCAAAATTGAAATTAGAACCGTACACACAAAATTCTTCACGAAAAGGTAAAATATTGACTTCTTTTCAGATTTTTGTTTATTAATTTTTCTACTTTTAATAAACATTTGAAAAATGCACAAATTAATATAGAAAAATGTTGATTTTAACAGGTTTTCTTTGGCCAAATTTAGTAATGCTTCTCCCGTACGTTCAGTTGAGAACGAGTCTTTGGAACAATGCAGAGACTTAATAAAAATATGTTTTTTAAAATAGACATATGCAGAATCCTGGGAACTTTATCGTCATGAAATGATATACTGGGATATAATTGTCAATTTTGTGTGCTATCTGAGTCACGGTATCGGAGAGGACCATGCATGGCATGTGCTTTACATCGTGTTAGAGCGCTACGCACGGTTTAAAATATGGGGTAAAAATAGAAATATATAAAGTTGTAATCTGATACAGACAGGCCGGTTCCTGAATCACTGAGGGTGATTCTGAAATCAGTGACGGTACTCTAGCCTTAATATACTGTACATGTTGACATATTTTTGCCCTGTTAATTAATGCCGCATTTATATGCAGATGTCACTCACGAAACATTGCAGCGTGCAGCTGTCACTGGTCCAACAGCATCATGAAAAACTAAACTTATTCACATTCTGAATGGATTAGCCAAGAAAGCACACAAAGTGCTCTGCGCTCCCTATAATAATTATAAAACTGTTATTCATTTCAGTTTATGGAGATCTCACAAAAATCCGTTATAATCAATGAAGATCTACACTGCACAATGAATCTCTTATTTACATCATGTTACACTTTGTTTGTTATAATGAGAGACTCCTGGGGCCTGTTTCATAAAACAAGTTTACCTTTTTTATGAAACAGGCCCCCGATTGTGCAGCACTGAACAAAACTGTGTCTTGGAGTTGATTCTAACTTAAAAGCATGGCCACTCAGGAAATCAACAGAAAATGTCAGTCATCCTATTTCTAGCTTTTGCTTTTTTATCTCTTGCTTTTTCGTTTCATTCCCTCTAGCACTCCCGTAGAACTTGCCCAGGATACAGCTATTTGCAAAGAAATATGTAATGAGTATTTCACACGTTTTTAGGCGTGAAAAATTAAGATCATAACAATATCGAAGCTAAAGGTTTTCATAAAGCAGTTATGGTAGTAGCGCGAGAGGGCGCTATAGTGTCTGTATAGAGACGCTAAAAAAGGTAGAAATTAAATTTAGCATTTAGCCTATATACATTAAAAAACAAACTTTTATGATTTTTAATGAAATCGGAATTTTGAATAATGAAAATCTGTTTGTGTCTGCTTATTCTGTTCATCAGTGTTTGAACCATTAAAGAAGAAACCGCATTTTCCGTATTTCATTTCTGGGTTAAAAAACGAAAAACGAATGGACGCAAAAGTACACGGACCTTTTGCAATCAGACAATCCTTGTAGCAATTAACAGTACAGTGAAGGATATTCATTGTTCTTTAGATAATTATTTTACCCTTAAAATCAAAGCAAACACTAAAAAGCCAAAAACAAATGCTAATGTTAGCTTTAGCACAACAGTGTACAATACATGTATAAACAGATGTACGAAAACTGTGTCCGAACAGTTAAATGTAATACAAGTAAACACAACTTGATTTGTTTTTTACAATCAAACAGCCCCCATAGCAATTGAATTGGTCTTTAGTTAAGTATTTTACCTTTAAACAAAAAGCAAATGCTAATATTAGCTTTAGCTCAACAGTGTACAATAGGTTACGTTTAAACAGAAGTAGGCCTAAAGCCTAACAACAGAATGCAACACAATTTTACAATCAAACAACCCCTGTGGCAATTTAATAACACAGAAAGGGATATTCATTGAATTTAATGGTGAAATAATTACCAAAAGAACAAACCAAACGTTAACATTAGCTGTAGCAAAACAGCGTGTGTTATACCTAAACAAAAGTACTAAGACTGCATCCTAACAGCATGCAACAAATGTCTAGCGTTCTGAAATTCAGCAAATTCTTGACCCATGAGATTTATTGTTTGTTCTTGGTTACTAGCATTAGCATTAAAAGCTAACATTAAGAAAAACATTTACTATTGTGCTTTTGTAAAGTTATTGTTTATACACTGAAGAAAACCACAGTGAAACAGTAACCTGTATCGTATTACAAAATGCAGCTTTGTGGTTTCCAAACACACTCAATTAACCTCTATAAAAAAGCAAATATAAAAGCAAACGCAATAATATCTCCTTAACACAGTGCTTCTCTCTTGTTCTGTATGATCTAAACCCCATGCGCTCATGCTCGCTCTCCCAGCAGGGCCATGTACCCGATTTCAATAAGCACTTGTGATATATTGGCACACAAAGCCAGCGGGAATCACCTGCTATTTTTATCCTCCGCAATAATGCCATCCAATAACACGACTCTCCACCGACGTGCCATCCGCAAGAAATTCAGCGATGCCACAGAGCACAAAAGCGGCCTGCTGTGCATTCTTTCAACATACCATGAGACAGTGAGTCGGTAAAAGGACGTCAATATCTGTCATCAGACGCATGTGTCGTGATTAAGTGCTGCTGATGTTAGCGCCAAGAGAGTTGGTGTTACAGACATCTGCTGACAAGTCAGTATTAATTAGCATGTCTGAAAGGATTTTGATAATGTGTCTAAATGTTGATGGTTTGATGATGATTATGATTTTGTCTGTACTACTTGTGTAATTAATTTGTCCTTTTTCTCAGTAACCTGTAGCTTGTCCTGTCCTGCATTGCCTGTATCTATTTGTTTAAGGACATGCAGACATCCACGCATAATAGGAATGAGTCACGATAGTTGACTAAACAGTCGACTAGTCAGTTAATGGTGTTGATAGTCGTTACAAAAATAAATAAATTAAATTACATATTAATTGAATTAATATTTTAAATGCAAAATCTTTTTAAATAAATATTAAATGCAAAATGTCTTTTAATATACTTTAAATGCATTTTATTTAAAATTAATCCAACAAATTTTAAATATAAACAAATGTAACAAAATATTAAAAGAATTAAATGATTTATTTAAATTATTTAAATATATTTCAAATACAATGCACACACACACACACACACACACACACACACATATAATAAATCTTAAATGTAATATCTCTTAATGCTTTTTATAAATGCATTTTATTTAAAATTAAATTTTGTTTATATGTAAAGAATTTTACACACACACACACACACACACACACACAGTTTAAATACATTTTAATTCTATTTTAACATATTTTAAATAAGTTAAATATTAATTTAATTTCAATGTAAAAATTTGTATATATTGAAAAATGACATTTAAATATATACTCAATAAATATTAAAATTCAATGATATATTTAAATGTTTTAAAATGTTTTATTTTAAATTTAAAATATATTAAAATATAAATTAGGTTGCAACAGATTTCAAATCGATTGCATGGAAAAAAAACACCTAGAAAGTTACATTTATTCCTTTTAAAGCATTCCATCAAAATCCATACCCATTTAGATGGACATCTTTGGCCCTTGCATTGCATCTTGCAGTATTTTCAGCACAATATTTAAGATGGAGTGTATTTTCATTTTTAAAAATGTGCCGTCTAGCTATAAAAATGTGTAAGTTCCTAACAAGAAACTAGCTTGATTATGCAGGACTTCCCGTATAATTACTATAAAAATGGATTTAATAACAACTTCCTGTCTATAGGGTTTTGTAGGTATGTGTGTGCGCTTGTGTGGTTTTGACATTCTTGCCCAGAGCATGATAATTACTCAGTAGTACCTTATTGTCCAGACCTCTCACATTGCCCTCTGCTCTTTGTGAAGTGCAGCGCGTTTTATCCAAAGTGACTCAGCATTTGTCCACACCACTGAGACCTTCCGGTCAGCCGGTGCCTTTTTCCTGACTAGGGCACTGCTGGACAGCATGTCCTCACTTTATTCCAATCGCAAGAGAAACGTATTCACCTAGCGGCTTGAATAATGATGATTCAGACTCCAGACGAATCCCTCATTTATTTCAATTTGTGTAAAAACTGCATTTCTCTAAATGTTTTAGAGTAATTTTTATTCACTTAATTTTTTAATGTCACGGTCAAACCGCTGTAAAACAGCCCATGTGGCATGAATTCCTCTTTAATTTATGAAGTCATAATTTTGACTTGTTGGGTCATAAATACCAAGTGCGCATGAAGTTCAGCAGAGCCGTTCCAGGCACACAGGATAGCTTTTAGTAAAAAATAATGTCCATTTACAGAAAGAAAGCTTCAATAAAGCAGATTAATATGAGAAATTAATTTTATAATTTGTTTGGTGAGTGGAATTCAGCGTTATTTTAGTATAATTGAGATACTTTTATAATTGTTTTGTTTTTTCATTTTTAGTTTTTTAGTCATTTCTATCATTTTTTAAGTATGTCTGTATAATTTTTACTTTTTATTATTTTAATTTGATGTTTTTGTCATTTTTAACTTTTGTTTTAAATGTCTACTTAGTTATATATATATATATATATAGTCAGTTAAATTTTATCTTAAGTTACAAAATTTAGTTTTAGCTTTCAGTTTTAGTTATAATAACCCCAATTCGGAACAGGCTCGTTTTATATTCCTCACATCCTTCTGTTTTTATCTGACACACATCTGTGTTTTTAAAGGCAGATGACCTGCGTTTGTCTGGACATAGTGTGAATGTGTAATGTTATTCCGGCGACACTGTGCTGTTTTGACAGATTACCACACAGCAAGTGACTCATCGTTTTCACCTTGAGTGCATTTTGTGCGAATGTGTTTGTGTGGGTGTCCGTGACTGATTTGTTCATCAAAACCCCATCATAATGTGCTGGAATTGTCAAGAATGAAGGGAAATTTGTGTGGAGTGCATGCGTAAATAGCGCTGGCAGCTTTTCACTGTATGTGTGGTTGTAAGAGTGTTTGTGCTGTTTTTTTGTTTTTTTTAGCTGAGTGTCACTGTGTATGAGAATTTAAAGGGCTGCCAGAAGACACACAAAGACCCTCGTCGCTGGAGATTAAAATGTCAAAGAAAGAATGGCAAGAAAACGGGAAGAGCCTCTCATATCTCTTTTTTCCTTTTTATCTTCTTTTCTCTTCTCATCTCATCTCTTTTCGCCTAACAGTAGACTTCACTGCACGTGTGGACTGTGTTTTACATTGGTTCATGAATTATTCATTCCTTTTAGCCTTATTTTCAATGAACCAGTTCACAAAAGTGGTCAGAGTGCTTTGTTCACGAATCAACTTGACTTCCAGTATACTTTATTGCAGATACAGATTTCATTTTAGTTACAGATATGTCCCATTCTTTTTGAGTCGGATGTTTTCAGTGAATTGGTTAAACCGGTTCATTAAACCAGTCTGAAGTTCAGTGCAGATATTGATTTTAGTTTTGGTTCTGTCTGATTTGTGAATGATTTGTTCTTTTGAGTCAGATCTTATTAAAAATCTGTTTGTTTTTACAAAACTGGTGTGAATGGTTCATTTGTGAATCAGCCTTTCCAGTAGACTTCTACGCATTACATTTTAGTTCTGTCAGATTCTTAAATGATTCATTCTTTTGAGTTGAATCTGTTCAGTGAAGTTCACGAAACTAGTTGTTTCATTAACTGAATGTTTCATTCGCACGTTGGATTGACCCCTTCTACATTTTAGTTATGTTCGACCTATAAGTGATTCATCCTTTTAAGTCCTTTCATCCTTGAAAGATCTTGAATCTGTGAATCAGTTCACAAAACTGACAATTCATTGAACAATTCATTCTTGACCCTGTCCAGTAGATATTTCACTGGAGATAGAAACTACAATTTATGATTAATTCATGTTGGAACTTTTCAGTGAAATATTTGAACTAATTCATGAAACTTCAATGGACCTCTTCAGGCAGACTTCACTGTAGATACAAACTACATTTTAATTGGTTGATTTATGGATAATTCATTCTTTTGAGATGGATCTTTTTGGTGAATCGTTTAAACCAGTTCACAAAAACTGGTCTGAATTAGATAGACCCCTTCAAGGGGACTCCAATGCAGATAAAAATACATTTCAATTATGTTCCATTTATGAATAATTCATTCTTTTGAGATGGACCTTTTCTGTGAATCATTTAAACCAGTTCACATGACTGGTCTGAATTGGACTGACCCCTTTAAGTAGACTTCACTGCAGATAGAAACTACATTAATTGTTTGATTCATGAATGAACGGTTCTTTTGAGTTAGATCTTTAAACCAGTTCACAAAACTGGTCTCAATGTTTCATTCACAATTGAATCTATCCCTTCAAGTAGACTTTATTGCAGATTAAATACTACATTTTAATTACTGTATGTTTGATTCATCTTTTGAGATGGATCTTTTCTTTGAATCATTTGAACCAGTTCACATAACTGGTCTGAATTGGATCGACCCCTTCAACTAGACTTTACTGCAGATACAAACTTCGTATTAATTGTTTGATTTATGAATACTTTGTTCTTTTGAGTTGGATCTTTTCAGTAAATCATCAGTTTGCAAACCTGGTCTGACTGTTTCATTCACAGATTTTTTTTGTCATCTTCAAAAAGACATCAGATGTAAACTACTATATTTGATTTGTGAATTATTGGGTCTTTTGAGTTGGATTCTTCTCAGCGAATACATTGAAAAACTGGTCTGAACTGGATTCATTTATACATGTTCATATATTATGAATGTTATCCATATATCTTCCCCCTCGGGCTGAATAACACATTTGCCATCTCATACACAGGACTGGTGTAATAGGCCAAATGGATTACTATAGACTGGCACTTGCGTTGGCATGAAATAATTCACTGTGGCACTGGCAAGCTCGCTTAAGGCAGTTTGGATGATTTGTAGTAATTTCCTTTGGTTGGTTGGTGCTTTATGCATCCAGTGCTTTGTACTTCCAGAAGAATAAATATGTCATCATCCAACATCTTGCTAGTTACACAAATATAAAGAGTTTTTTGTAGTGCAATTATCTGAATTATGTAATGCATCTATTGTATTTGTACAGATGGGGTTGGAAGTGCAGATGTAGTTATGTTTTAGTGGGAGAAACAACATTTCTTTTAACGTTTCCTCTCTTGCATCGAAATCCGTTACTCTGAGTGAGCTGATGGAGCAGCCTGTAGACAAATCCTGTTTATCATTAATCAAATGGGATATAGCCTGTCAGATAAAAGATGTAATTCAATTTGCAGATTGACTTTTAACACCATCGATATCACCTCCTCTTAACCTGCCAATCATTCCTTCATAGTCTTTTTCGTTTTCTATCTCGATCCAATTTACACTCTGTCAGCTAGTGCGATTGTGATGTCACAAATAGCCAGAGCTTCCTCTTGTTGATCAGCCAATCACAGAACACGATTACGCATTTGTTTTTGTTCATATTCTGCTTCAGTAGAACATTTAAAGGCACAGAGTCTTTTAACGTCATGTTTCTTTGCTTAAAATATTTCAAAATCCTATTTTTGGGCTTTACTGTACTTTGATGCAAATGCACACTGCACATGTAAGCAGTGCACACATGCTGTACTGTAAATGCAACATTCAGGCTTTTCTCCGATGTCTGTAAATCAACATGCAGCGGACATGTCTGCACAAATGTATGCTCTTTATTATGGGCCATTAGAGAGCAGAAGTGCACGAGGACAGCTGTCATGATTTATAATACATATGTTCAGCATCGTGTAAGGGCTATATATAGTGGTAGTATCCATGGTGGTTGCATCTGCCCTCTTTTGATCAAACTGTCATCTGGCTAGTCTTTTTATTTATGTCTGAATACACCACCAGTCAAAAGTTCAACCACACGTGAATTTACACAGCTTATTTATTCTGAAGAAGCTCCAATATATTATTATATTATACTATAGTGACACTTTGCAAGGTTTCATTTGTTAATATTAGTTTACATGAACAATACTTATACAACATTTAGGCTATTAATCTTAATGTTAAGTTCAACATTTTGAAATTGTTTATTATTAGTTTTTGTTAATGCATTAACTTATGTTAACATATATTATAATACTAACTTACTAATACTAAGACTAACTTTTTTGCTGTGTTTCTTTGTCACTCTGAGTTGAGGTAAAATACTATAAGCTGATGTATCTTCAAATGCAGTCCAAAGCAGACATGGTTACAAGTATAACACTGTAACTCCATGCCTGTACTTTACAAATAATAATAATTTTGGCAAGACAAGAAATAACCACAAGGTACAGTATGCAAGTAGCATGAATACACCTGTAATGAAATAATATTGTCTCGGCTGTAATAACTGCAAAATAGCACACCGTTCTATTCTGCTTGTTTTGTGTTCAATGTTAGGAAGGATATTGGAATATATATGATTGCAAATATGGGTTTGATATTTTACTTGCTTGATTGGTGGCATTTTGGTTATTTCATAGGCTGATGGTTTGTTTTATTAGTTATATTGCCTGGTTCTGCTTGGGTATGTTGTGTATCTTTGTGTGTGTGTGTCTACACATATGGTTGCATCCATTAGGGAGTAATAAAAACAGTGTTGCATAATCCTGATGTGGATGCCTCCGGGGAAAGTGGCTAGATTCCTGGTGACACAAAATTATAACAAATGAGAATGCTCTTTTCTCTCTCTTTCTCTCCCACGTCTTCTCCCCCTACACTCATTTTTCTGTTTCTGCTTCCTGCCAGGAGGTCTGTCACATTTCCATCCCTTTAGTGTTTTTGAGTGTAATGATTGTGTTCAAACTGGCACCTCTGACTGTTTTAATGCATTTTGTCATTTCACTCAAATTATCCTTACAGCTACACTGGTTTATGTGACATGGAAGATTTTCCTTTGTTTATGTGTGTTGGAGTCAACAAAGATTTATATTCGTCCATTTGTTTGGTACAGCATAATTGTAATCCAGTTTAAGATATAATTGGAAAAAAAACTAAATAAAAAAATACATAAACTAAAATAATAATAATAACAAATACTGAGAACAAGAAATGTTTCTATTTATAATTTCTTTTATATAGAGATATTGTTATATGTAGATATTTTAGAAACTGTGTGTGTGTATATTTATCAAATGAGATTACTATCAAGTAGGTGCAAGTATGTAACCATTTGGTGAGGCAATTTTGGACAGTGAATTAAATACTTAAATATCTCATTTAGTTATTTTGTACTTGGAACTTGATGGAAGCAAACCAAAAAATAAGATTATTCATGACAAATGAAATGTTTGGCAGCAGTACAAAAATATTTTCAAATTATGTAACACTTGAGTAGACAACAGAAGACTCAAAATAGTAACACATTATGTTGGATAAGCCACCTTTTTTTAAATTAACATAGCTGATATACACATGCATGTCCCACATATATACTGTGGCATAAATTATACCTCATCTAATGATTGACAGGACATTTCTGCCTGTTGTGTTTTGGCTAGCACTGCTGTAGCATGTGTTATCTGGTTACGTATGGTGTACTGTTCTTTTTATCTCTTTACATAACTGTCCAATTGTGTCTGAGAACTCCGTCTTGTCTCATGGGATTACTGTAGTCTCCATCTGTGTGTACAAGAAATGTTTGGGAATCTCTTAAATTTAGTCAAATATTCATCTTTGATATCATCTGTTTGTGGAAATAGTGAACAGATAAATAAATAAATAAATTTAGAATTCAAATATTTAATGAGCATTAAACTAACTACAACTGGAAATGCAGAGTCGTAAAGTGGAGTTGTTGCGTCAGGGTCAGATTATCTTCCTTGCAATTTGAACCCATGCTTTATGTTTTAATATCCTTATGAACTTATCATCCGTTCATATATTTAACTCCACAAAACCAGTTTAACCCTTGGTGGTTGGCGAATGTCATTCCATTGTAATCATTGCACCCAAGTTCATCAGAATACACCATATTCTCAACTTTAAAATCAAAACAAGCAAAGCATGTGATTTATGTTATGAAGTCATTTAAATGGGAGGAATAGAGTTTCAAATACCATGAATGACTTTCACGAGGAGAAATCCGAGCTGTATTATTAAATTTAAGCGCTTGCAGAAAATACAGCTGTGTATGCTGTATAGCGACATCTGTTCGGATGTTTTGCTACAGTGATCATTCAAAGGCAAATCGCACAATAACTCAGCTATTTAGAGGATGATTTATAGAGATCACACCTGCATTGTATGCTCAGTAAATACAGCAGTGTGATGAGAACGGGAAATGTTAGCGCGGTTTGTAATCATATACGAAACACGGCATGCCACAAACAAAGACCTTCCGACGCAAAAGTGACGTTGCGTTCATTGGCACTGCTTGTGTAAACTACTTATACACTAGACCTTAAGCAGTGATCTTTTTGTGATAGTCAACAGCTCTTATACAGACATACACCGATATTCATTATTGGAAAAATGTGTTAGGTTACAAATGCTTAACCTTTTATCCAGTTGTTTAGATTCACAGTCTCATGGTGCACCATTACAAAGCTTTGTGATTAATCAAGTAAGTTATTTCTGGCTACAGCTGAATCAAATCATTATTGCATCATGACCATGGGCTGGTGGAATTGGTTTCCATGTCTTTCATTTGATTTCGCCATAAACCAGCACCATGAACGATGGGCCTGCAGCAGCCTGAGGTTCAGTGGTTTGCTGAAGGGCTCGGTGTTGATGGCTCATAACATGCTCCTTGTGGGTAATGAACCAACAAGTTTCCAGTTACCAGCCCTGAGCCTTAAACACCACACCACCAACAAAGTCGTATTGTTGCATCATACTCCTTACACTGAAACCTCAGCTGTTACTCAAGGCCAGGATGCACAAGTTTAAGCAATAAATGGAAATATGGAGAATACTGTGAATACCGTTGTGAACAATACTACTATTGGGGTAAACTGAGCCATATATCAGGCAATGCCATCTAGCCTTAAGGTCTGATATTAAATACATCTGATGTCATTTTTAATGTTTTTAATGAAAACAAAAAAAGATTTAATTTTATGAGTTGTGTCCCAGTTGTTATTTTTTTATTTGTTTTCATGAAATATGTTAATAACATAATACTAAATCATTTATTTTATTATTATTTTTTATTATTAATTATTTACTCCTTTATTACAATAAAGTCTTACTAAGTCACATTTTTTTTGTTTTATCATAAATTATGCATCCATTTTAATATTTTATGAATTGTTATTAATGTAATATTAAACCATCACTAAATAATTTAATTGTTGTTTGTTAAAGATTCTTTTAATAACTATGCATTGCTTTTAATACTTTTATGAAAGTGTTATTAATGTAATTGTAAATTACATTTTCATATTTTATTTTATTATACATTATGCATCCCTTTAAATTTTTATAAAGCATTATTAATGTGATACTAAATCATGTTTTATTTTATTATAGTATTATAATAATATTTGTTAATTTATTTTGTGAATAATTATGCATTCCTTTTAATATTTAAACAAAAGGTTATGTAATACTAAATAATACATTTATTTCATTTTATTCTAAATAATGCATCCTTTTTAATAGTTATCAAAAATAGTATTAATGTAATGCTAAATTGTTCCTTTTTTATTATCATTTTATTATTTTTATCTTTATTTATTTTACATTTTTGCATACATTTTAATTTTTTTGTTATTAATTCAATGCTAAATCACGTTTCTATTTTAATCATAAATTATGCATATCCAAACTGTTCCAATGGAAAATGTTGAGGATGACTGTTAGAACTGCCAGCACATTAACATAAAAAAAAATATTGAGTGCACCTTTAAAGCTATATGGGGGGTATCTTACCTCCAGTGGCATCTTGGCCTGTCTTACCCTATTTTGTTTCCAGTTCCCTCACCTCCATTTAGCTCTTTTAATACTCTGAGCCATGCAGCATCACTGAAGTTGGCTTAAGAGAGAAGCTAATGAGCAGAAGTGGAGATTGACTCCTAGATAATCTGACTGAAGCCCAGAGAGGTGGAACGCTTAGGGCTCTTAATTCTCCACTTGGGTTTGAAAGAAGAGCTCCAAAGACTTTCTTATCGCGTTTGACAGCCCTTTGTTCTGGAGTGAGGGAGGTGACAGAGGAGAGGAGAGATCAAAACGAGAGAGCGGAGAAGAGATAGACATACTCAGAGAAAGCAGATCACCACATTAACAAGTGCTAGAAAAACCTGGGACTGAAAAAACAAGGGTTTATGTCACCCAATTATCTTCTTACCACCTCGTTTTATATCTCCCGTTTTATCCTATTGGTTAAAACGGCTAAAGGTATGGGGTATAAAATATAACCCTTATCTTTAGCCCCTTTTTCACCTCTTGTCTTCTCATTCACAGTTTGCTTTAGCACTGCCAGTACTATATTTGTAGTGGCTTCTGTCCCCGTTTAATAATTTTTTCTCTTGCTGTCTACATGCGGTGAAATTGTATTTCCCTTACGTGCCTACTGAACCAGAAAACCCGTCTTATTCGGCTTCGGCAGACCGTTGTAAAACTGTTTATATAGTGATTATGCCATCCTCCTGCCCTGTGGCATCTTCACGTAACCCAATGTCACTTTCTCCCTCCCTCTCGCTCGCTTATTCTTTTTCCCAACATAATTTACCTGCCATTCAAGGTGAAACAGATTTTCCTGACCTGTGGCTTATTGTGGGATGCATTAGTGATAAAGCAGTGAGTGTGTATGGATTAGCTTCATACTCCTCTGTTGAAGGTGACCTGTGTGCTAGCAAGGAAGTAATAACCTTTAATGTCAAGAGAGGATTTTAGTTCGTTTACGAGTCAGTTGATGCATTTTCGCTTTTGAATGATGCTGGGAACCATTGTGGCATACAGACTTGCTAAGTCACTAAGCTCATGAAAGCAATCTTTTTAACTTGCCTTAAGTTTTTTTTTCATTAATAGAGTAATGGATGAATGTCACAAAACTGGGTACATATACTAGTCATATTTACAATAACCCCAAAATCAAATGGAAGAAAAATTATGTATTTTGTTCAGAAGATAGGTTGAATAATGCACTTCTGTTTAGTTTTTCGTTAAACTTAAAGAATAATAGGATGAATCTCGTAAAACAAATGTTTGGGCCTCAAAATAAAATAAAATAAAATAAATGTTTGTTTGTTTGTTTGTTTGTTTTACACTTTCCATTTTCATGACAATGGAGTATATTTTTTCAGTTTTTATTTTTAAATTTCCCTTTTTTATGTTAAGTTTAGTTAGTTTTTGTAATTTTGTTGTCTGACATAACATCATCACATGGCGCAGCTGATTGGTTCTTTTTGTATTAGCAGCCAATGAGCTCTCTGCTCAACATTCAAATAATTGGCTCAGAAACCCTCCAACTTCCCCAGCTCCACCTGTATAGATCTGCTACAGTGTGATTCATTCATCAGTTATTTTAAATTAATTTGAACGAAATTTAAATGAGAAACATGAAGCAACTAAAAAAATGTAGTATTTTATTTTTTAAACAAGATAAATGTTTCAAGTAATTAATTTTTTAATGGATTTAATTTTAGTTTTAGTTAACTAAAACATGCATTTCTCTATGCATAATGTTGTATTTTATATATTTTATTTCTTTATGAGAGATTCAACCTGTATTATTCTTCAAGAAAAAAAGAAAAACAATTTTTTTTAGTATCATCGGATGTGCAGTCATTCAAAGTTTTTTCCATACAGAGAGAAATTTCTGTAGGGAAAACACATTTGCCTGCATACCTACACTGATTAGCTTGCAGTAACGGATGACGATGATATTAGTATTGAATATCTATAAGAACCTTCCTACTATAGATTGTCAATAGAGCAGCATGTTATATTAATTAAGCGTCCTGAAGCCTGAGCACTCATTGGGGAGTTAGCTGTTAAACCGCATCATAACCAGTGTTGCATCGACCAATCACGCGGCCACTGAGGAAGTAACGCATGTGTCAGCAAACTGAGCTGTGATCGATCGAGCGCTACTCGATATCTGTAGGTTTTTTTTCTCTCTCTCTCTTTTCCATCATCTTAACATCACCATCTATCTGTGTCTCCTGCAGGAGGGCTGGCTGAATTTCTCCATTGCTTAATCTTGTCTACTTTCAAAGAAAAAGCGGCTTCCCATAAACAGCCTGAATCGTCACCATGGCCTTGGAAATAACGTCTTTTTGGAAACCTTTAACGCAGGGGTTGGGTGATTTTCACCTAGATAAGGCTTCAGCAGTGGCGTGAGTTATACCGCTGGTGTGCGAGTGTGTAAATCTGAGCCCTGAGCTTTGCGGTAGAGCTGCTTTCTCTGCAAGTCCAACAGCCGCTGAGAAAAGAAAGATGTAAATAAGCTCTGTTAATTAGCCCTTGCTATCACCTCCCTCTGGGCTCCAGAACACAACTCGTGCTCAAATAAGGTCTTTATCAGTCCGACGGCCCCTCCACACGGCAGCACTTAACAACTGTGCTAGCTTATGCATATGCAATGCAAACCTGGTGGGTTTTGGAGATGGTTTTAGTCAGTTTTACATGGAGAACTTTGGGTTTGTGTCCAGTCCTGGACGCTAATTGGTCAAAATTTTGGGATAATTGCAATTTTCTCCATGTATTTAAATAAAAATACAGGAAAACTGTAATATTGTGAAGTTTTATTAAAATTTAAAGTAACTGTTTTGAATTTTAATACATTTTAAAATTCCTATGATATCAAAAGTGTCACATGATCCTTAAAAATCATTCTAATATGCCGATTTGGTGCTCAAGACACATTTCTTATTATTATCTGTTGAAAGGAGTTTTTGCTGCTTACTGCTTATGCAATGCTATTCATTGAACCTTGTTCATCAAAGAATCCTGAAAAATATTTTCAACATTTATAATAACAAGAACCATTGTTAATAACTGAGCATTAATAATAGAGTAACAAATTATTTTTTAATGAAAATTTGAACACGGTAATATTACTTAATGCATTTGTTATCATAAATGAACATTTTTCAGCATTTTTAGCCTTAGTTAATGTGAATTAATACTAATTTTCAATGTTAATTTGTGTTCATTCATTATACATAACGGAAATGTTAAAAAAAAAATTAATAGTAAATGAAAAAATTAACATTAACCTAGATTATTAACCTAATAAATTCTGTTATTGTTCTTTAGTTCATGATGTGACTTTTTTGTCTTTATCTGATCCGGGTTGTCCCACCCTTCACCAGCACTCACACTCTGGACATGGATGATGTTAGAATTTATTTGATGCCTGCACATGGAGCAGTAGGAGACAAATGGAAAGTTCAGTCACATTATAGTTCCACCTATTCAGAATACGTTTCACTTCATTAGCACATGGCAAAATAGTGCACGTGGAAAAGAGTACATCAAAACGGAAATAAAATTATCAAAATAACACATATATAAAAAGAAAACACACTCTGCAAATCAATCAATGTCTATGATGTTCAATACTTTTCAACCAGTGTCTAACATGAAGCGATATTTTTAACATTTAGTGTGGAGCTACAACAAAAACGACTCACCCACAGCAGTTCTCCATAGCTCTGCTGCAGACTGTTCGAACTGATTGGGCAATAGCGCCACCGGCGCAACCAATAGGAAGCGCGATCCCATTAATGCAGGATTTACTTAAGGAACCTAAGAACTGATATTTATATAACATTTATCTCGTTACAGTGATACCGGATTTATTAACTGTAAACTAATTAAACATTGCAAAATAACCTTTTAGCAGTAGTTATATACAAAATATCTCTCATGCCTTTTTTAATGTAACATTTTGTTTTGCATGTACACACAGGCCACAAGTAAACAAAAGAGTTTTTGGGAGTTTGAGTCACGTCTGGTCTTTAAAATTTGACTCGGGTCGGATCACAG
Organism: Tor tambroides; assembly: GCA_021397915.2. Taxonomy (NCBI): domain Eukaryota; kingdom Metazoa; phylum Chordata; class Actinopteri; order Cypriniformes; family Cyprinidae; genus Tor; species Tor tambroides. The sequence goes on along the minus strand of JAFVLL020039814.1, from coordinate 3,393 downwards.
GAGTCTGGCACATTTATAATACGTAAGCACACAAAATTAAAGACTCTGAAGAAAATATTTCTTTTTGTCAATGTGTAAGACTTTCACGTACAACGAATATAATACTGAAAATGCATCTTGGATCTTAGAAGACACTTCTATCCCTCACAGTCTAGCTTTCATTTGCGTCAAATGAAATGCCATCTTCTCTGACTCAGGTAGACTGTGCTATAGCGGGGTTTGTATTCACGTGCGTCTGTGTGTCGTCAATTCAGTTTCTTTTCCAAACATGGTAACAGAGCCTCCGTCCCAGGTGATCTTCTGTCTGCAGTGATATCAGGTTTTGATTTCTTTGTCTCTCGTTCTCTCTCTCACTATTTGGTAACACATGTTAAATATTCATGCACTGTTTTGTGTTGTAAGTAGAATCTTTTATCAGCGTCTTTCTCTCTCTTCTGTTTGTGCACCTGTCTCGGAGGGAGACGCTCTGTGAAGACAGAAGATGAAAAGAGGCTTCACGGTTTCTCTGAGCGCTTTCTACAGAGTTCACACTCAGTCGTTAAACACTTCAGCTCTGAGCTGATGCCTCAAGGTTGGTTCGTTCGGGTCACAGGAGCGGAGATTTTACGCCTTAGGTACATTAGATGTCTTAAAAACATGACAGGTCACCTATGTGGAAAAAAGGGGATTTTAGCTTCAGATTCCAAGAGATTGAAAGCTTTCTTGTTCGGTAAATGGACTTTTCTGTGTGTCATAAAAATCACATTCTTTTTATGTTGCAGTTTTAGGGTAACAGACTTTTAAAGGAATAGTTTACCTAAAAAAACAAAAAAAAACAACAACAAAAAAAAGAAATAGAAAAAAAACCTTTTAGGCTGACTGTCTGTCTGACAGTCTGTTTGTCTGTGGATCTATCCATCTGTTTTTGTGTGGGTCTGTTTGTCTGTTGCTTTGTCTGACACTCTTTATATATCCATGTGTCTATCAACATATTTATCTATCAGGCTGACTATTTGATAGTCTGTCTGTGGGCCTGCCTGTCTTTTGTTCTGTTTGTCTGTCGATGAGTCTATCTATCTTTAATTCTCATTGTCTGACTATCTGCCAGTCATTCTGTCTGTCTGCCGCTATATTTATGTATCTGTCTTTCAAAATATTTATCTATCAGGCTGACTATTTGACAGTCTGTCTGTGGGCCTGTCTGTCTGCTGTTCTCTGTCTGTTGGTCAGTCTGTTGTTTTGTCTGTCATTGTATTTATCTATGTACCTACATACTTAGACTGACAGTTAGTTTGTCTGCCGGTCTATCAGTCTGTCTGTGGTTGGTCAGTTTGTCTGTCTGTCTGTCGCTCAATTTATCTTTCTATCTGTCTATCAACATATCTGTCTATCAGGCTGACTATCTCACAGTCTGTCTGTCTGCCTGTTTGTCTGTTTATCGGTCGATGCTTGGGTCTGTCTGTCTGTTGGTCAGTTGATAGGTGGATCTGTCTGTCTGTCATTCTATCTGTCTGTTGGTCAGTCGATTGGTGGGTCTGTGTCTGTCATTCTGTCTGTCTGTTGGTCAGTCGATGGGCCCGTCTGTCTGTCTGTGGGCCTGTCTGTCTGTTGGTCAGTTGATAGGTGGATCTGTCTGTCTGTGGGCCTGTCTGTCTGTTGGTCAGTCGATGGGTGGGTCTGTTGGCCTGTCATTCTGTCTGTCTGTCAGTCAGTCAGTGGGTGGATCTCTCTGTCTGTCGTTTGTCTGTTGGTCAGTCGATTGTTGGATCTGTCTGTCTGTCAGTCAGTAAGTCAGTTGATGAGTGTGTCTGACTGTCTGTGGGCCTGTCTGTCTGTCTGTCACTCTCTGTCTGTTAGTTAGTCGATGGGTGAGTCTATCTGTATGCCATTCAGTCTGTCTGTCTGTTGGTCAGTTGATGAGTAGGTCTGTTTGTCTGTCGTTCAGTCTGTCTGTTGTTTAGTCGATGTGTGCATCTGTCTGTCTGTGGGCCTGTTTGTCTGACATTCAGTCTGTCTATCTACATCTGATTTCATTTTATAATGTCTGTACAGTTCTATCGTTCATCCTAATGTGTCCCTCTGTTTTGGTTTAGTTGTTTATGTACAGTCATGTAATGTTGTACAAATCTGAGAATTGCTTTTAACATCCTCAGGCTTTCTTTTTGGGTATCATTTCTATTTTTGTGGTCACGTCTGTCAGATGTTTAAGTGTTGAACATAGCAGGAGATGGATAAGAGAGAGAAAAGTTGGATGTTTTCCCAGACAGTGGGTTTGTTGTGCGGTCTTAAGATAGATGCGTTTGGCACAGTGATGACTCTGGGAGGAATTGTCTGTCGCGGGGCGGTAGAGACACATTCAACAGTCGTAATCACCACAGAGATCACTCCTGATCCATCAACAAAACAATACAAACTGCCCAGTTTCTTAGTATCAGCAATCTGGTTTTGACATGTTTTCTGACATGTCAAACAACAGGACTCGATTTCGAGTAAAAGATCTGATTCCTGTCATTCGATGAGATGTACTGCTGGACATCTTCCATCATGACCATCCTCCAACATATGCCACTGACACTGGGAAGACAGAAGAACAAATTTCTGCTTCCACTCTGTCCTATCTCATTCTTTCTTTTTCTATGACATTCAAAGTCATCCTGAAATCAAAGTTGACTTCACTTTATGTACTTTATTAATGCACATCTTGGTCTTATTGTGAAAAGTTCACATTATTCCAAAGATGTTTGTCTTTGTAATCCTTCATCAAAATGTAATAACCTGCTCTGACTCTGAAACGACTTTGCCTTTTTTTTCCCTACACACTTTTTCTCTTTGAATAGTATAACTCAAAAATAAGTCTTACTTCAGAAATAAAATGGGGTGCAAATGTCATGTCGATTTTTTAAAATGTAAAACTGTGTCATATCAATATTTATTATTTAATGTTCTAACCTGTCTGAGTTCAGGAAATAGTAAATTGCCGCACTTCTACTTCAAGTGCACCTAATTTGATGATTGCCTCTCATTCTTATCCCCCATTTTTCCTTGAAATCTATTCTCATTACCACTTAACTACTTTCAAAGAAACCTTGAGGTTGTTTTTTAAAGAACCCAATTAATTTTAAAAAGTTCTCTGCCTATTTGACCAGTTACGGAGGATCTTTACCCAGAATGCAACTTCTCCGGTGCATCAGTACTTGCAGCTTACTGCAGAGATCTGCAGTCTAGCAAATTACGACTAGCTGGTGGGGTTTAGAGCGAAGGTGTGTGGAGGAGGGAAGGGCACTCTGTGTTGGATCGGTACGGCGGTGTTTCCACAGGTCCTCAGCGGCCCATGAGCCCACTGTGGTTATTACCAGACCAATACAATCAGCCTTCACTCAGTCTGCTCAAATGAGGCTGCAAATGCAATTACAA
>JAFVLL020039813.1:0-36571 GCA_021397915.2 Tor tambroides | reverse complement strand
AGGCCACACCAGCTACATCAATCATCTAGTGTTTGAGCCTGCAGAAGGAAAGCAAATAGCCTCTGTCAGCGATGACCACACTTGCAGGTTAGTTGTACTGCAGTCCGAGTGTATGAGTGTGAGAAAGTGAAATATGTGTGTGTGTGAGTGCGTTCTGTTCTCTGTTAATGATGCAGAAAGTCTTGACCAAATTTCCACACTGAAACCCGACACTAAACACAACACGGCTCGCCGTTGCTCTGCGTAAGCGTCAACCGCCACTTGCTTGCAGAGTTTTTCTAAGTAATTGGTTAAACGTGGAAATCCAATCAGCAGCCGTGGCTTTTCCTCTCCACGGCCACAGTTAACGAGCTCCTCGAACGTGGCCCCACCAATCAGACACTGAGGTAATTGCGGTTTCCTGGCAGTTAGAGGTAATGTAAGAGAGCACTCCTGGAGTCTCGGGTCTTCCCTTTTGCGTCAGAACCGTGTAACTGACACACCTGGATGTTGCAGCGCTGCGGCCTGCCACAACTCAATGGCCCGGCCTTTCTCTTCCCAGCTTGCATACCCTAATGGCTTCAAGGTGGATGAGGACCAAGACAGTAGTTTTCCTTATAGACATCCAAAATTAAGCTATTGGATCCTTTATGCAGACCTTGCCATGACAGTTTTATGATATACATCTTAAAATTTGGATGGTGTAACCATGTTTTCTCAACATGATCAGGTGCTTTTGCCATTTCTGTGCCATTGCGTTATAGACATTACATGCCTTTCTTGATATTAACCATCATCTTTCACATCATCTGTGCTGGGATGTTTGTGGATCTGCTGCAAGCCCAGTTCATTTTCTTGGTGCACACACTGCCAGTGTCAGCATTTGACCTAATGTCAGCACTGACCCACTGCGCTGCGATAATGTTTTCATACACTCTTCATCTGGGTGGTGCGACATTGAGAATAGGAGTGCGCTGCTCTTCTCGCAACTGTTTTATTGATGTTGGTAAAACTTCAGGCTGTGATTGAAGGAAGAATCGCAGATCTTTATCATAGTCAAGGGTGAGACCGTTTCAGTTTGCAGCTTCTGCAGTAATGGGCTTCTTCTCTGCTGGAACCTGGATGTGCTAAAGCCCCTTTTGTAATCCCTAACACCCCTAAGATTGGTACAGTTAGAAGCAGCCTATTATTTTGATTAAGTAATAACCATCTCTTATGAATAAATCATGGCCCACCCGACAGCACAGTAAGGTGCAAACCACTGCAGTTACCATATATTACTAATCCTGAACTGCCAGCTCAAATGAGAGATTTGATATGAGGATTTGAGATTTGGTGTCTCGCTGTGGTCGTGCTCATAAGGAAAACAGCCAGATGTTACCCAGAGTGCCCGCCAAAACCATAGTTTACACATGCCCATCAGAATTTAGATACAGATAGTTGATATATGTAGCTTTGGTCAGCGGATTTTGTGTCAGAGATAGTGTGTTTGGTGGGAGAGTAGAGGGGCCACTGAGGGGATCGAAGCAGGAAACATCCGCCATAAGCCTCAGTCTCCCTCTCCTGTGGAGCCAGAGAAAACAGTAGAGCGCTCCATCTGCAGAAAGATTTAAATTCTGTCACGTTGAGAAAATATGGGACGCAGGAGGAACAGCGAGGTGGAACAAGAGAAAGATCAGGTTAATGTTAGAGAAAGAGAGTGAACCTTTTTACAGTCAGGCCACACAAACTGAGCTTTTGATACAAATGTGGCTCTCAGCTGGAAAGTTTATGCATGTGTGACAAACCCTCCCTGTTGAAAAGACCACCTGTTCTGGTCAGCAGCATATGTTAAGGATGCTGATCTGCAGCATGGGATGCTAGTATGGTTATGTCCCTTCTAGGTTTCTTAACTTGCAGTCTCCGTTAGCAGAACAGTTGAAATTCATGCTGTTCTTTTCAGCAGGGTTGTTCTTCCACATAGGTATTTAAATTTTATCTTGCCTACCTTTTAAGTTATCGCCACTGAGGGTTTGATCAACCACCTCAATTATAGAATCGCCTTGATTTCAAACCATTTCAGATCTCCTCCAGTGTTACGTAATTCTGTGTGTGTGCCGGGGAAAGAGTGCAACCTGTTTCCTTTTAAGATCAGAGGAGGTTTTTGCTATAGTAGTGATGCAGGCCTCAGTGCCACCTACAGATTACTTTAGGGAGTGCAGGTCACACAAGGAAATGCTGAGTTGACAGAGTTCAAACTAGGAGAATGAGGCATACCTTCAGTGCCAGAGGATGACAGGTGTTTTTTGCGTCAACAGTTCTGTAGGACAGAAAAGGGGTTTGACCCAAAATTGAACATCATAAGTAACTTATTTAAAACATAGGTAGCAGCTCCAACTGATGCACAAATAGCACTCCTCATGTGCTGGACAAAGGAGATTTGACTACAGATTTTGTCATTACAATCCTCCTGGAGGGCCACTTTATAGATAAGTGTGTTGGAACAGGCTGGAGTTAAACTCCACAGGAAGATGATCTTCCAGGAGCAGGACTGGACACCCTGGCAGTAGAGTTTGGACTTGGCATTCTGCTAAACTGATGGCACAAAATCTAAGATTATCAAAATACTTTCTAAGAAGGATACTTTCAATACTGCCTTGGAATTTCACTAACACAAGGTCCCTTGGAAGGGAAACTGTTACTTCTAACTTTTTGGAACTGAGTTCCAAAGGCACATGTGATGCCTTAAAAGGTTGTTTACACAAAAATTGTACCTCTAGCGGTACAACAGCTTGTCACTGGGGCAGTACTCTCAAAGGGACACCTTAGTGCAGGGCTGGGCAACTTCGGTTCTGTGTTTGATTAGGGTTGGAACTAAACTCTGCAGGACAGTGCCTTCCAAGATCAAAGTTGCCCATCCCTGCCTTAGTGCCTTCTTTATCCCTAAAGGGTACATATTAGTACCTTAGAATATGTACCTCAAAGGTAGTAATATGTACTCTCATAGTATGATTATGAACCAGCTCATTAGGTTTTGAATAACCGAGTCATTATGTCTTATAAACTGAGTCTGGTGACGATAGCTGTTTTCAGGTTGGTTTCGCCCGCCTCACATCTGTTTCTTTGTGAGGTTTTAAACTTTTTATTCTCTTCATGATTGATAAATTATACTAGACCACAAAAGAGTGTCATTTTGGCTGCTGCGAGCACTTGAATGTAAACAAAACCATTAACACTGTTGGTTTAAACAGGTCAGGTCAGAACTGTTATTCACACCATCTCGGTCAAAGAATTAGCCCCTGACCCGGTCGCCACCATAAATGTTTGTTTCAACAGTTCTTAACTCAATTTCAGCATTTCTCGCCCCTGCCCCATCTGAAAAATCACACTGCATGCTCAGGTCAGCTTCCCGGTTGTGCAGTGTGGGAAAACAGACAAGCCAGACAGACCCTCCCCTTGTTTTCTCTCTTAGATCTTTCGTGACTTCAAACACTTCCCTCTCTTTCAACTCATATTGTACATGGCTGCCGCATGTTATTCCACAATGCTGCGTCAGTCATTGAAGAGCCTTACGCAGTAGCAGTAGCACATTGTCTGTGATGCTTCCCACTGTGTTTGTGTGCTTAGTGTCTTAATCCTCATTTGGCTTTGTCAGGGTTGTAGAGAGCTAACTTTTCGGCCTCTTGAATACCCTGGTGGTTGTCAAGGCTGGCGGTTTTGGTTTTGCGTGCAATTGAACTCTTGCTTGGCGAGGGGTTCTGAGTAAAGGGGTTTTAACCATGTTTGTGTGGTGTGGTCTGAAACCTCACTCATGCTCAGCAAAGGAGCTTGATCAGAGCAGAGGTGCCCCAGGCAAGAGGAGACAATTCAGGAGTTCCTGGCAAATGTTGGGCAGAGCTTAGGTGCTTACAAAGACCCTCGTCTGTAAGCTGTTGAGCATGGGGCATGTCCTCCAAGTACCGCCCAGCTGCAGATATTAATCTACCCAACTGCACGGTTGACATTCAGACAAGCTTTGGAGTGCTTTTGGCATTCATTTGATGAAGACTTCTCAATGACCTCATCAACCAAGCGTTTGTGCGTCTTTCCTATTAATGGAGGGCTTCTTCTCCCCCTTCTCCTTCTCTTCTCCCACACTTTCCCAGAAAACCTCCACAGTTTCAACTCATTTGAGAGAACTTGTGGTTCTCTTCACTCGGGCCTCTGTGATGTGGTAAACCCAAGATCTGATCTCCAGTGAAACCATCCAGAATCTGATCTCCAGTCTTCTCCGTCCAAATGATTTATTGCATCTGCTTGCAGGCCTCTTGCTGTATCTGTACTTGCCCTAGCGTGCCTTCACAAACTTCCTCGAGGCCAAATTTGCAGTGAAAATCTTGTGTTCTTAGGAACAAAAGGCTGGGAGGTATTGGCAGTCCTGATTCTGAGTGGAACTCCAGGTCAGCTGCAGGCAAGGGTTCGTGTAGTTCACCTGGTAGAGCATAGTGCTGGCAATTCCGAGGTCACGGCTTTGATTCCTAAGGAACACATACTGATGAAATGCATACTTTGATTGCAAAGTGTCCTGAATGCTAGTGTATCTTCTCATCTATAGCTTGAAATCTGTATCTATTTAAGTTGTATTCAAAACACTGTAGTCTTCAGTCATTCTTTTGATTTATTTTAGGTTTGTGGTTAATGGTTTTTCATTGGCAAGAAGTTATTTTTAGTAATCTGACTTCCTTCCGTGTGCCTAATTGAGTTCTTCTTAGGATTATGCCGCATTTGATTAGTGTCCTGTTTCTGACAGTGCTTTTTTTTTAGCAACCAACTCATTTGATTTTTTTTTACTTTCAGACTTCGACTGTGTGTGTGTGTGTGTGTGTGTGTGTGCGCGCGCATGTTTTAAAGGGTTAGAACACATGAGGATGGGCGTGATGTAATAACCCATTCATGTCCTCATTATTTTTTATTCCTATTGCTGAACCATTTGCTCTGTCACCATGACCTGCAACTTTATTGCACTACTTAAAATTTGGATTAAATTTTGCGTTTCTTAACACTGGATAGTAATATGAGGAAAAGAACATTCACACAGTTAAAAGTGCACATCTTGATTCAATCCCTAGTACTTTCAGAGACTTTTTTCCTGTTTATCGTGTCAAATTAACCTACACAATGTTTTGAGCAAGTTCTATCTTTTGGCCATCATGCAGGATAGATGTGAACATTATGGTGAACATTACAGCTGTCCTCATACTTAATGTCTGCAGTTTGTATTGTATTTACCTGAAGATTATATTGTTGCTTTCCTTCTTAAAGAGTGTGGGACCTTGATGGTAATGAAACCATTTCATTCAGACTACGTTCCCCTGGTGTAAGTGTCTGTTGGCACCCTGAGGACCTCTGTAAGGTCAGTAACAAGTCTGACAGAACTAATGGTTATATGGGATGTAGATTTCGATGTGAACTTTCGGTGTGATATATTTCTTTAATACAGTTAATGGTGGCGGAGAAGAAAGGCACAATACGGTTCTATGACCTTGTTACACAACACGCAATTCTGTCTCTGGACAGTGGGCAGGTGCCACTCATGTCAGCTGACTGGTGTCTCACAAACACTATTAAGGTTGGAGCTGTGGTGGCCAATGATTGGGTGATCTGGGACATTACCCGCTCTAGGTAAATGCAATTTTGTCTCTGTGGCTAAAATGCATTATGTTTGTAGTACAGTGAGTTGCTTTTAAAGCAGAACTATTGTGTGGTTGACATGACCTATCTTCCCTGTTCCACTTAATTTAGTTAATCTTTCTGAGAATCAAGAATTTGGCGATAATGTGCATCAACCCTTAAAACCTTCTGAAGTCTTACATGAACTCCTCCACACTAAATCACAATTACGACATTCAGCTGAGCAGTTTTGTTACAGGTGGTGTGAATTAAACTGTCGGTAAATGATGCTGATGTGTTTTGCCTGTAGTTTTCCACTCGAGAAGAGACCAGCTCATGTTGACAAGGCAAGACATTTCAGGTAATTTTTTTTGTCTAATGATCAGATCATTCATTGTTTTCTTTGTTGGACTGCATTCATGACTATAATCTTGGTGGCCTCTTTTCTACAGATGGTCAAGGGCAAATGAGAATCTTTTCGCTACCACAGGCTATCCGGGAAAAATCAACAGTCAGTTATTGGTGCATCATCTGGGCCATCCACAGGTTTGTAAAATGATGTACTTTGCTATTTGAGTTTAAAGTAGATTTGTATTACAATGGTATACAATTGTCATTGCAGCCTGTGATGATTGGTTCTGCATCTGTGGGGGCTGGTCTAAGCTGGCATAGGACCCTGCCTCTATGTGTTATCGGTGGGGACCGAAAGCTGTTCTTCTGGATGACAGAGATGTAACCTGGACAGAAGTCAACTGGAGAGTGTTCTGTTTTCCTTTTTCAATAAATAAAGTCATATTTTTCATGCACTGTCACTGTACGTACTCCACTGTGTCTTGTTTTATAGGTCACTTGGGTTAGAACTCAGACTAACAATTGTGGGAAACAAGACTCTCTTTCTCTCTCCCCAGTTTTTTCCCTTTTTCTGCGAAGCATTGTATCAGTGTTTTCGGTGTGGTGTTCTGCCAAGCAGGCTTAAAGTTGAGCCAAAGGTCGCTGAACGGCAGGAGCTGGCAGTTTTCATTGCAGAACGCTTGCATGTAAGACAAAAAGCTGTACAGGTGCTCATATAGACAGTCTCATTGACTCCACCAGGATAATAATCTGCAGTCCCATTCCTAACACTACAGGGGAACTTCCTCCACTCGACCGTGACGCATGTGTGGTGGGGGAAACGGACGCAATGCTATTTGTGCTTCAAGTGTTGAACCCTGAAGATGAAGACAAGCATGGGAAACTAAAGTGCAAGGAGAACACAAGACGGCGTGAGCTGTGTTTTTTTCCAAGAGAAGCACAGGAGACTCTCTAAAGGTGGAACAAGGGTCCTCTCAGGTCAATTGTGCTATGTTTGGGCAGGAAGGTGTGAGGCCAAAAGGTAGAATAGTTGGATTAATGACAAATAAAAACATTCACAATCTTAAAAAAAATAAATAAAAAAAAATTGTTGCATTAGGTTTGCATTTTTTTTTTATTATTCATGATGCAAAAAGTATTACTTACAAATATCACTAATTATTAATTTATTAATCATTACATTTTTAGTCACATCACATGACAAGTGGACAGTATTGGGGAGTAACTAGTTACAATTTAATTACAAAATAAATGAAACTCTGATCTGTTAATCTATACAAATGCATAAATTACAGTTATGTATGAAAATGTTAGTGATTACAAAGGGGGTTACATCTGAATATTTACACACACACACACACACACACACACACACACACACACAGATTTAATTGATTTCTTTCCCAAATTGCATTGACTGCTTTAATATATGAGACTCCGATGTTTCAGGAGTTTAGGACACATGCTTATTCGATAACTTTTATTTTCTATTTGAGTTTATGTTTATGCTTTATGTGCTAAAGTCTGATTTTGTGGTGGCAGTACTTTAAAATGTCATTTTTATAATCTGAATTCAAGTGATGAAGGATTTTGAAAGTCTGGCAGTATTCAGAGTTGGTTTAGATGTTTGAAAATTTATAATAGTTGAAAATATTCTTTAGAAATTTAGAAAAGCAATCAAATGTAATCAGTTACATTAATAAAGTAATTGAAGGTTACACTACGTATTACTTTTTTATATAGGGTAACTTGTAATCTGTAACCTATTACATTTCCAATGTAACCTTCCTAACACTGCAAGTGGACAAGTTTAAGAGTTGGGGAAATTAAATGGCCAAAAAGTGTAGCAACCCTGGAGAAGTTTTTCTTGCAGTTCCTGAGTCTCAGTTCATGTGCTCTATGTGTAACAGTAGGGCATATTGTGCCGGGGCGTTAAGGTGAGACTGAAATGGGTGCACAGAGAAGGGGGGAGAAATGAACCTACACTCTTTCAAGCCCGAAAGACAAGCTTGTATGATTCTTGGAGCCCAGAAGCACACCGCCATCCGCAATCATAACATGCTACTGCTCTCCTGGTCTGCTGGCTTTGTTTGAATAAGTTCAATGTGGTCTGAAACGAGGCTTTGGTAGAGCTGAACGTGGCTGGTGCTGGACCAGCTGCATATAGCTTGGAGAAATCAATGTCAGCCTCTTCCACATACTCTCACACAAGGGACACTATTCCAAAGGATACAAAAACTTTCTGAAAGAGCATTGAGAAATTCCTGAAAGGACTTTTAGAGAATATGATCACCGCTTTCCCAAAATCTACTTTCAATGATCAATATTTGGTTAGGCACGATTTTAACCCAAGACTGCCATCTGGTGGCTGGATTACATTTAGTAGTGGTGTGTGTGCCAGAGTCCTGTGAATATGCCTTTTATTAAGAACCAGTTCATGATTAGAGTAGCCTATGCATCATATAGAAAGGATGTGGTGGTTTTTATTTGGAATATTTTAGTCAGCTTGGTAGGAAAGATGGCAGTGTTGTGATAGAGAATGCTTATGCATTTCTTCCAGCAGATGCTCTCTGTCATGATGAAGAAAGACTATGCAAGCCTTCCTTCAAAGGCCTAATGCCTTAAGCCTCCAAAGTTGGCGAGTAGTTTTAATTGCTAAAAAAAACCCCATCATGATCAAAGCAGCTCCAACCAGGTTGAGGGCTTCCGCACAGCTTAGAGGCCTAATCCTATTCACTACTTAAGACAAAGCGCAAAGAACAAAAGGAAGGAGATCATGTTTTTTCATGAGGGCTCTCCTGGATAAGTAGAATTCTTTTGAGGACCAAGACTTGTGCTTGCACTTTCTTTCAGTGGCTGAAAAGTGGTAGTGATGTAGACCTATGCTGGGAATTGTAAAGATTTTAACAATTCTGGTTATGGTTCCTCCTCATGATTCCAGTTCTGTAGCGGTTTTAATAATGACTCTTTTCGTACTTGAAGAAATAAATACTTGGAAAAACAGAAATGCTATATTTCGTTGCAGTGAGTAAATTAAAGTCAATACAAAAAGAAAATGTATTATCTATTTTGTAAAAAACTCGAGAGACTCATCTCTGGTGAAATATGCTGGACTTCTTCAATCATTTAGTCCGCTTAAACCCCGTTCCTCCACAATCGATGGCAAGTTCACATCTTTGAGTGCCATAGAAGGTGTTTACACAGGCTTTTTAATGACTATTTAATGTCTTTAAATAAAAATACTCAAAAACTCACACTACGTCATTCGCAGTGCTTCATAGGAAGTGGTGCTAAGATGTTCTTTTGTTGCGACAGGTTGAGATTTCTCTGAACCATAGTGCATTTTTTCACCAGGAATTCCAATGTCGAACACGAATATTTAAAAAATAAGTTGAAATAATATGGGCTGATGGCTTCAACAAAAGCTTGCACCATTGATGCCTCATAGCTCTCAGTAGGTGTGCCTTTAAAGCTTTAGAAGTTATAGTTCACAATCAATTCCCCTATGGAAAAAATGAATGTGATTTTCACTTCCGGAACCTGATTGTTGCTCTCCACAATTTCCACAGTACCAAAGGGAAATGCTTATGTCCTGATGACGTGATAAGTGTTTGGGATTTGTGGGTAGAATTTCACAGGAACCGTCAGTGGTTATCATATTGTTATGGCAACACACATGTGTTTTGAACGTGATGGATTCGGATCCAAGTTACGGTTTTCAGAGGGATTTGTGGGTTGGGTTGAGCGCCATGTAAAATGAGATACGGGAGACGATTAAATTTGGTTTATGAAAGCAGATGTCTGCTCCTCTTTTCTCTCCCACATTTATTACATTAATTGCTTGACGAACTCTCTCTCTGATTCGTTTCTTAGACACGGTCAAGGCAAACAAAGGCTCGCCAGCTGATAGAACCTCATTTACCCCTGAACTCAGTGAATTCCAGCACAGCGTGACCTGGCTGCTCGCTTTGTGGTTTCGCCTAGAGGATTGTTTGGCCTGTGCTGGGGCCAATAGGGAGGAATATGCTGTGACCTGGTAGCCTAATCTTTTAGTATGAATGGAACAGTTGCGTAGTTGTTCCTACACCATCTGTAGTGCAACCACAAGCTGTCAATCTGTTAAAAGTAGGGCTAATCCACTAAACGGTCTCCTTTCCTGCTGGAGCCAAAGCAGGAAAGATGATTCATTTGTGATGCATTTAAACAATATTATACTAGCAAGAAAGCTGTATTCCGAATATTAGCATGACTGACATTGGGCCGTGGCCACGAGGTGACAGGTGATCACAGCAACAACAGCACAATTAAGAGAGTTATTTCTTTTGTAGCCTACGAACGCTCTGTAAAGAAAGGAAAATAATATTAAAAAACAAACACGTTTGACACAATGTTGCCACTTACTTTTTCTCTTTTTGCTTCACCAACGAAAATAGTTTCAAACGAAGCCTCGGATGAATTTAGCCGTTGCATCTGCGAATAAACATGCAGGCTTTTCTGAATGAATCAGTGTTTCGAAAGAATCGGTTATTGGTTAAAGTAAATGATTCAATGAATCATCTATAAGGACAGTCTCTTGAGGCCACCTGCTGGATGTAACCTGCAGAAAGAGTCAAAATGTAAAATCTCTCACGATAATGTATCAAATAATGAATTTGTTGTGTAGCCTATATGTACTAAATATAGCCTAAATATTGTAATTAGTTTTTCTTGTCATTGCATGTGTAAAACAGACATGTATCAGGATTGCTGACTGATGAATTTTGCTGAAATTTATGAGTCTTTCCCCAAATGACATCTGCATTTGATCAATTTCTGCTGAACTGGAAAACTGCGGCATGAGGTTTGAGAGTTGGTCAAAGCATTTCTCTCTCACCTCTTTATATTTACCACAGTCTCTGTCTCAACCTCACCAGTGTCACAGTGCACACAGACCCATTCTTTCTTTGGCAGCTATGTCCGTGTCTGCCTTTTTCTATTGCCAGACTGTGATCGAACACTGCAGAAAAATTTAGGCAGATGTACTTTCTGTTTAGGGCCAGAAAACATTCTAGTTTATTTTGGTTTTTACATTCATTTTCCCACTGGTCCAAATATGAATAACATTGTTTACTCTGATATGGTTTATTCACTGTAAAAAGTGATAAGTTGACTTAACTTAAAAAAACTGAGGAACCCCATTGCCTTAAAATTATTAAGTAAATAATAATAATTTTAAAAAAATAAGTTAAGTGAACTTGACAATTTTTTTTAAATAATTTACTTACAGTTTTTCTCAATTGCTAAAACACAATTTCTGAAACCTTGCTCCATTTTCTGAAACCATTAAACACAAAACCTCATCTTCAAGCACTATTTACAAAACCTCTGACTCCTCTCGCAAAATGAAACTTTTGCCTCAAAACAGTTTTACCTGTGTTCAAAATCAAGCACTGCTCTCAAATCATAAACAAAGTGATCAAAATGATATACACTATCAAGCAGTCAGTAAACAATACACCAAAAAATAGAAAACACATTGTTCAAAACATATAGTTCTCAGGGAGAAGTAAATTTTTAATCTCAAAACAAATTTAATATTTTTCCGTCATTGTCTTTTGATGAACGAAAATGTGTTGGTAGCACTTTATTTTACAGTACGTGTACTTCCCTGGTACATACATGGTAAATATCTTGTACCTACAGGCAAATGAGTGGTAACACAAGGTACTTACCTGAGGTGCATGTACATGGTAACAAATAAGAAACACGGCTGTACTTAACAGTCGTACATGCATGGTAATTAATTTGTACATACAGACAAGTGTGGGTAAGAACGGTCACTTACAGGTAGTGCCTGTACATGGTAACTAATTAGATACTTTACTGTACTTACTAATGTATATACATGGTAAATATGTAGTACTTATGGAAAAATGTGCTATTATGTGGTAACAAACAAGACACATACTGTACTTGGTATACACGTGGTAAATATGTAGTACTTGCAAACAAGTGTGTGTTAATGTTAAATTGCTCTCTACAACAGCTTACAAAGTTTGAAGAATTGGTAATTCCTGTGTAATGTTTATGTAAAATGGTGCACTTTATTTTACAGTCCTATTTCCATATACTTATTATGTAAGTACTGGTGTATGTACCTATTAGTTAATGTACAGAACAAGTTATCCGGCACTCATATTGGGGGTATAAACATGTACCAAGGTACTTATTGAGTAATTGATGGTAGATGTACATAGTAAGTATATGGAAATAGGATACTTTAGTCAAAATCTATTGAGCAGTCAGTACTGTTAACAAATGGAAAGCACAATGTTCAGGGCCATACAATTTGTTCATTGTACAGTATACAGCTGCTCTCTGAACTGGCTTATATTGGTTGTGTCACATCATTTGAAACAGGTTACATCAATTTTGAGTGGTTGTGTTCAATCAATGACATGTGTTCTGTATTTGTATTTAATTGTTGCCACTTGTGTTTACCAGTATGTGCATTAGAGTGCAGAATGTGTTTTGAGAATGAGAAGGTGTTTAGAGTTTTGCTGAAAAGTCTAAGTGAGATTTGCAAATTGTGTTTTACCATGTGAAATGGTTTAAGGTATTGACAACAGTCTGCACAATTAGCTAAATGAGGTCAGGCAACTGAGAACTTTGTTCAGCCAGTGGGTTTTAGTGTTTTAGCAACTGAGAAAAACTGTAATAATTTTAAGGCAATGGGGTTCCTCAATTTTTTTAAGTTAAGTCAACTTATCTCTTTTTACAGTGTTCCAATATGGCTCTTGGATTTTAAGAGCTACATGTTTTAGGGGAATTTGAATTATTGTGTTAATAATTTGAGGGATTACTCTTATAAAGATTCTTTATTGACATCTATGGTTCGTCCATGGAAACTTTCCATTCCACAAAAGATTCTTTATAGTGGGATTAAAGGTTCTTTAGATTTTTAAAATGTTCTTCACACTAAGAAAAAAGAATTTTTTTAAGAACTTCCCATTGAAAGGTTCTTTGGGGAACCAAAAATAATTCTTCAATGGCATCGCTGTGAAAACCATGTAGCAGTAGTCAAAATAAAGATATTTATTATTTTGGTAAACAGAACTCTTCATTACATTTAAAGGTGACACATATACACACATATACACATTTCAACACTGGACCTTATGCAATGTAATCTGCAGTAGGCCTATTCATATACATACAGAGAGGCTTTCCGTAAATAAATAGTTGTTATTGATGATACTGTATCTGGTTTATTTCTGTCCCAGCCTCTCCAGGGCTTTATGTAAGATCTTCAGGTCATCCCTCATCTGCGCTAAAGCATTCTGGATCTTAGAAGGTTCATCCAAAACGTCCATGCTGCAAGTGTAGGGATCATATCTAATGGAGAAGAGCTTCTGTATTGTGGATGAATATTGCCTGTGGAACAACAGCAAGTGCTTTCTGGTCATTTGTACAACCTCAGTGAAAAAGTTTCTACAGATAGTCTGAGAAAACACCTACCTTAGCTTGTGTTTGGCATCCTCAAAGCTTTCGGACACAAAGTAAACCGGCTGATATGACTGATCCTGGTATGGTTGGACCGCAGTCTCAGCTGGATTGAATGGTTTGTATTGGGGCTCATTAGAAAGGGCATACTGGAAAAAAGATACATAAATGCAGTTCTTTTGAACTTTCTATTCATCACAGAATACCAAAAATCATGCGGTTTCCTCAAAAATATTAAGTATAGCACAGCTAGTTTCAGCATTGATAATAATAAGAAATGTTTCATGAGGTCAAATCAGCATGTTGGCACTTTTTTTTTGTCTTACCAAAAGTTCTCCATATGAGGACAGTAGTCCAGCCCCATAGGCCTTCACTGTTCCATTTTGCTTACAGAGACCAAACTCAACTGTAAACCAGTATAGCTGTGTGTGAAATTTAGAGATGTTTTGTTAGGCTACACATACAGAATGACAGAATTTATAAATTTTATAGTCTTTTAACCATTTGTTTTGAATTTGTAATATGAATAAAATAACACAAGGGGGCACTAAAGACTTGCTTTAATTCACTAAGCTTCAGTGAAGTGTTCTCCAGCTGAATATTTCCATTAGGATGTACTCACTGTGGACAGTTTCTCAATATCTTCATCCGATGCTCCAAGCGAGGCAAGTCCAATCTCCTGCAGGGTAAAAGGTCCAGTGTCAAATGCAAAGTGTCTCAGTATTTCACTACATGGTTAAACATTGATTTACACATTGACCATTAAAAAAAGATCTATCTGTATTAAAATACCATGCATTTTGAATGGTAGTTTCTCACTTTAACTGTTAATTTCAAGCTGATTATGTGGCACAAAAACATACCTGTGAAAACTGAGCAAATTCTTTGTCTGCAAGCATGGGAATATGTCCAAGTAGCTCATGGCAGCAGTCACTTTTTAAAGTAAAATGCAGTCAAAATATTAATATTCTGCAATAAAAAGTTACCAAATCCAAATAAAATGCAGTTTTGTGTCTTTACACGTACGGTTCAGGGGAATGCATGGGAGCTGAAGGGTGACGAATGTACTGGGTACACTGGAACACCCGGAACGCTAGACTGGCTAGGAAGTCCCGAGCAGAAAGCAGCCCTGCCACTGGCCGTAACTGAAAACCTGTCCTCTCTGAACAAGGGCACACACAGGCACAGAACATATAGTTAAAGTCAGTGTAAATTTCCCAATTTTGCACACACAGAAATACAATAAGCAGACCTGTTTACCTTTAAGAAATGCAGATACTTCTCCTAGCTGAGGGATCTTGTCCTCTCCATACAAACATTCACTCTCCAGCTGACCGAGGGCTTCTAGAAACTGTCTGCAGGCGTGAGTAGGGTACAGACCGCTCAGAGTCCTGTAGACCTCCCTCCTGCCTCATCACAAAAAGAGCTCTTAGAATCATGCGGTCGCACTAGTCTTCTCCAAACATTTGATATGCAAATAATGACATATAGTTGACAGCAATCAAACTCAATAAAATAACTGGGAAAACCTACCAAGTGGCAATCTCTTCTGGAGTGTATTCCACTACAGGTAAAGGATCCCCACTACAATGACAAAAGAAAGATTTTTTTTTCCTAAAATATATTTTCTATTGAAAAAAATCTCTGATTAGATAGCATAATGCATATTTTATAACAACAACAACAACAACTATAACTATTACTTCAGATTAATTAATATGATGTGACTTACTGCTTATAGTTGAAAGCCAGTTCAGAAATGATTCCTCTTCGTTTTCTGTATTCTGGATCACTGAATCCCTAAAAAATACAAGCGTTCATGTCACTGATATAGCAATTGATCTGAATAATGCAAGTAGAACTAAGATTCTAAAATTTTGAATGTAAATAATGTCCTATTTTAAGAAAAGCATCACTGTTTTTCACTTACAGGGTGATCCTGGTCCAGATCAGGGTCATATTTTGTTATCAGATGATTGCATTTATCAAGGTCAGAAATCTTCTTTGGAAACCAAGGACCTGTATGTTAAAATAAAATTAAAGGAACATTATAAAATAGTTGAAAAGAAATGTCTGCTGTATATGTAATATGGAATAGATAAATCACCTACTCTTTTCCTCTTGCACTATTCTCACTTCATCTGCAACTCTTTTTAAGGAGTTGATGAAGATGTCAGTGTCGGAGCAGTGCACTTCACACCTCATGAAGAACTCCAGATCATCTCCACTGCTTTTCTTAGACTTCCTGCTCGGTCGACTCTCCAAATGAAGGAGTTTGGCTTCAAAAGTCTAAGTAACAAAGCCAGACAAACATTTTTATTATGTTTTCATCACAAAACATTATTTATGGCACCTGCAATGAAAAAGACAACATAATGCACATAGAGCCAAATTTGAGCACTTTAATGTTGTTAGCCTGTTTCATGTGTTTGTTTCCAGATTTATTTGCAAAAATATGTCGTTTTTGTTTGCTATTTTGAAATAAATTTAGGATGGGGTGGTAATAAGAGATAATTATTTTGTGCAAATAGGCTATATTTGATTACCACAATAAATTCATGCACAGATTTAAATTGCCCATTTTTCTGTTGGTGTCACATTTGTAACAACAGCCCTGATTGTAGTTGAAATTAATTAACAGTTTAGGTAATAAGATTGTGAATACCTTAATTTGCAGCAAAATAATTATAAATGGAAAAAAAATGGTATAGAAATACGTTTCACTCAGTCAGAAATTGTTAGTAAATTTCCCAAACAATTACAAAGATAAAAGGCATAGGCTACACACTGAATAAAATTTTAAATTTTGAAGCAAAAAGAATAAAATGGTAATTTCTTGTAAAACGTAACGTAGGGCCTAGCAACTGTTTCCCTACACAGACTATAAAGTAAGTATACGTTTAGGACAAATAAATAAATAAAAAATAAAAAAGAGAAAAACACTATACAGACATTAATGAAACAAAATGTCACCACAACTGTAGGCTAATTTTAAGTAAAAGCACGTACCTCAAAGACTTTGCCAGCCTTGAAGAAGCCTGCGTTCTTCTCATTTCTGAGAGCAAAGAGGATGTTGAGAGTGACTTTGCCGCTCGTCTCCTCCTCAAACACGAAGCTGTCCCCGCAGCGCGAGGGCCCCGGAGATGAAGAGCCGCTCTCTCTGTCGCGCCGCGCGTCCTCGATCAGACTGCGCTTTCTGCCGCTCACCGGAATAGTCTGCACTATACTGTCCGTCTTCATCGATTCTTAGGGGAAAAATAGGCCACTATATCTTAAAATAAATATATCCAATTAATCTTTGTGTCGACACCAAATAAGGAGTCCAGCTCTGTCTAAATGAGGAGAAAACTCTTTTGTTCACTGTGGGGGCAAAGCCCTGCAATTTATATACAGACGTGCTGGACTTTATGTAAATGTGTTGCGTAAATGCAAGGCTAATTTTAAGCTCAGATGCGTCATGAGTTTGTGTTTTTCTTTTCCAGGCACCAAATAAGAGCCGTGACACGTGACATTTCACAGGTGCTTCACAGTCAAAAGCGACAAATTACATAAGCTAAATGCTAGTTTTTGTGAAAGGTCAGCATCAAATGAGTCTTTATTGGAAATATATAAATAAATAAGTGTCCTTTGTTTTTAAGGTCGTAGGCTAAATGATACAAAAAATACGGTATTGAGATTGTGCTGCTCTCCATGGTTCTGAAACCGACTTCTGCTACGCATGCTGTTCACTTGCAAATGCGATGAATAATAATAGGCTAATAATAATGATAATAATAATAATAATACAAATTTCAGTAGTACAAGTACTAGTAGCCTATTCTAAAAATGGCAACAATAAAGGATGATAATAATAATAATAATAGTTAATGACATAATCTTTATTGATTTTTTTGAGGTACATGTTACAATGCATGCATAAAATCTCAGTCTTTAATACAGCCACAGATAAATGATATATGCAAAACGCTGAAGTGCATTCACAGTCAAGCGAAACTTATAGCCTAACTAATTATCTTTCGTTACGTGTGTTTTAATCATTATGCTTAAGCATACGAACGCATGTGTTAAATAAAAGCAATTTAATAATGAAATTGATTCGTCCCCCAAATGCACTGGCTCAACACATGATTGCAACAAGCCTTTGATCCCGTGATTCATTGATTGCGGCTTGTTTGTGAAAATTACAGCAACATTGTGCGACAACAAGTAGCAACAGCTGAAGCAAATGGTGGACGGTAGGCAATCTGTATTTTTGTACGATTAAACTACAGGGAAAAATACAACATATAATATAGAAAATAGCAAATAATGCGGCAGCGGGCCCTTATAATGCCCAAAGCTTTTTGATATTTACATGCGATTTGTTTTGCATAGGTATTTTTTCCGTGTTATTTCGTTATATGTCATTTAAATACGTAGTGACTAAATATATTTGAACTAGCAAAATTTGTCTATAAATACGTTCTACATGCAATAGCCTACATAAGGACTAATTTAATATTTAATATCATGCTCTCTCTGTCACAGCTTGATTAGAAAATGTAGCCTATGTTGCGTATGATCCTAAAAAAAGCAATATAGACTATTATGCTTATTAAGCGTCTTTGATTATAGCATTTCTTCTTCATTTTCCTTGAAAATCTTCCACCATCGTGTCACTCCATCTTTCGCAGGGCAGTGCACAGGATTGAGATCTCACCTAGGAAAAAAAAAGCAAATGGTGGACATAATGGTAAACATAAATTTGTGATCCATGTGAGATTAAATTAAAACGTGCACATATTGAGATAACAAAGAAGGCTACAGGAAATAGATTAAAACGGCTTGTTTAGTCACCGATCATAAGATACACTGATAATACACTGTGTAAAAAAAATGAGAAAAAAAGAAAGAAACTGTGCACTTGTTACCTCAGAGAGTTATTTCTAAATTGCTATAAATTTTCCAACCAAGCAAAATGAAAAACTAAAATGTAATTGCTGTAAAAAGTGAAACCACAACCACAATAATTATAAAATAAAAATGAGTAGAAATTACTACAAGCTAAATGAATGTAAATAATGTATTGAATAATGCTAAAAACAGTTTTACAGTGCTGATCTGACTTAAAAAATTACTTGTGAGTGTGAATGAATGCATTCAAATTGAAAGTACATTTTTAGGTTACCTGATAATAACTTTTTACAGTGTACTTTTCTCAAAATCCTTAATATAACCCTCAAATCATACATTTTGTCTGCTCATTCCTGTTGTCTTTACTTTCAGTAGAGAATTCTCCGGACTTTTGTTCTGAAAATCCTTGTATAATATGGGAAAGATTCGGTTTAAGTGCTACATTATACTGAAGACACACCGCTGATGTTGTCAGCCAGGTTCTTCAGCTGCTGTGTGTTGTCCAGCATCTCAATTCTCTGTGTGTAGGCATTATAGCGCACAGAGAAAGGTCTGGGAATGGTGGAAGCAAATTTCCTGTAAAAACAAAACAAAAAAGCACATACAGTATAATTGGAAAAATGCCGATTGAAAGGCCGATTTAAGAGATGGTTTAATCGCAGTCACTTTACCTGACTTTTTCTTTGGCTTCCTCGAAACTTTCAGCCACAAAGTAGACTGGCTGGAACTCTGTAATGGGATACTGCTGCAGGCAGGTCTTCTCTGGCTCGAAGGGCAGAAGTTTGGGCTTGTCCGTCAAACAGTACTGCAAGACATTATAATAACATTTAATTTTCAGTCTGCTATCCACTTCAGCCATGCTTTTGTGCATCAGTGTCATGTTTCTGCTTTTCACTCTACTAATGACGCAATAAACTCAACTGGGCTGCTAACCCCTTTTCTAAAAGCTCAAAGCAAATAGCCAGTTTACTTTGTTGGGTTAGAGCACAGGGCATGAACCAGAAGGAAGCATTCTGAGAGGTACCACATACCTGCAGTTCACCAAAAGATGAGAGCAGACCAGCACCGTAAGCCTTTACTTTATCTCCTTCCTTGCACAGACCATATTCCACAGTGAACCAGTAGACCTGCAAAAAATAAAAATTATAATCATACAGCCCTTTTGAGAGAGACAAATGTGTCTTGCGGTCTTATAACATGACTGGCCTCTGGTGACTGACTGGTTAAAATGTGGAATATTATTCTAATTGTAATCTAAAGCAATACTCACTGTGGCCAGCTTCTCTATAAACTCATCAGGGGCACCCAAAGAAGCGAGTCCAATTTCCTGGTCAAACAGAAATCAACATTTGGATATTACATCGCTGATAAATGCACATTAGAGATATAAAGTCTGAAGCAGATATTCATAAGCCTATGGAAGCTTATTTCTGAAATTCAGATTTTTTTTCTCGTAATTGCGAATATACATACAGGTGCATCTCAATAAATTAGAATGTCGTGGAAAAGTCATTTATTTCAGTAATTCAACTCAAATTGTGAAACTCGTGTATTAAATAAATTCAGTGCACACAGACTGAAGTAGTTTAAGTCTTTGGTTCTTTTAATTGTGATGATTTAGGCTCACATTTAATAAAAACCCACCAATTCACAATTCATCTCAACAAATTAGAATACTTCATAAGACCAATAAAAAAAAACATTTTTAGTGAATTGTTGGCCTTCTAGAAAGTATGTTCATTTACTGTATATGTACTCAATACTTGGTAGGGGCTCCTTTTGCTTTAATTACTGCCTCAATGCGTGGCATGGAGGTGATCAGTTTGTGGCACTGCTGAGGTGGTATGGAAGCCCAGGTTGCTTTGATAGCGGTCTTTAGGTCATCTGCATTGTTGTTCAGCTCATCTGCATTGTCTGGTGTCTCTCATCTTCCTCTTGACAATACCCATAGATTCTCTATGGGGTTCAGGTCAGGCGAGTTTACTGGCCAATCAAGCACAGTAACACCATAGTCATTGAACCAGCTTTTGGTACCTTTGGTAGTGTGGACAGGTGCCAAGTCCTGCTGGAAAATGAAATCAGCATCTCCATAAAGATTGTCAGCAAAAGAAAGCATGAAGTGCTCTAAAATTTCCTGGCAGATGGCTGCGTTGACTGTGGATTCAGAAAACACAGTGGGCCAACACCAGCAGATGACATGGCAGCCCAAATCATCACTGACTGTGGAAACTTCACACTGGACTTCAAGCAGCTTGGATTCTGTGCCTCTCCAGTCTTCCTCCAGACTCCAGACCTTGATTTCCAAATGAAATGCAAAATTTACTTTTATCTGAAAAGAGGACCTTGGACCACTGAGGAACAGTCCAGTTTTTTTCTCCTTAGCCCAGGTAAGATGCTTCTGACGTTGTTTCTGTTTCAGAAGTGGCTTGGTAGCCCTTTTCCTGAAGACATCTGAACGTGGTGGTGACTTGATTCACTGACTCCAGCTTCAGTTCACTCCTTGTGAAGCTCTTCCAAGTGTTAGAATTGGCTTTGCTTGACAGTATTTTCAAGCTTGCAGTCATATCTGTTGCATGAACACCTTTTCCTACCCAATTTCTTCCTTCCAGCCAACTTTGCATTTAATATGCTTTGATACAGCACTCTGTGAACAGTCACTCCTTTCAGTAATGACCTTCTGTGACTTACCCTCTTTGTGGAGGGTGTCAGCGATTGTCTTCTGGACCATTGCCAAGTCAGCAGTCTTCCCTATTATTGTGGTTTCAAAGAACAAGAGATACCTGGAATTTATATTGTAGGGATGGTCATTTAATGAAACTCAAATAAAAATATTCTAATATTTTGAGATACTGGATTTTGACTTTCATGAGCTGTAAGCTCTAATCATCAAAATTAAAACAAAAAAAACTTTTGAAATGTTTTACTTTACATGCAATGAATCTAGAATATATGAAAATTTCACTTTTTGAAATAACTTACAAGAAAAAATGAACTTTTTCACGACATTCTAATTTATTGAGATGCACCTGTATATATATATTTATAATTTATTAAAAAAACGTCATAATTGTGAGAATAAAAATAAAAGTCAGAATTACAGATGGATATCATAAATTTCACTTCTTTTGTTCAAATTAGTATTATACATTATTAATTATATTACATATTACATACATATATATTATATTATATTATATTATATTATATTATATTATATTATATTATATTATTATCAAACCTGTGAGAACTGGGCAAAACTTGGGTCAGCAAACAGTGGGACATGACCCAGCAGCTCATGACAGATGTCCCTGAGGAAACAAATCCACATTTATTTTTTCCTTTGATCACTTTACACAGTTCTGAAATATATTTCTGACATTTATTCCAAACAAAGCTGTAACAACTTCTTGGTCTGTATACTCACGGTTCAGGTGTGTACATGGGTTTGGAGCTATGGCGAATGTACTGTGTCGAGTGAAACACTCGGAAGGCGAGACCAGCTAAGAAGTCACGTGAGGAGAGGAGACCGGCCACAGGACGCAGACGGAAACCTGTGCATGCTGAGAAAGTGTAGAAGATATTCTTTTCTTTTCTTTCAGTTAATTACACACAACCTTCATTTTTACATCCCCTTCACCTGACTGTATTTGAGTTTAAAGCAGCTCTTACACTGCAGGTAGCGTGAGATGTCCTCTAGCTGCGGGATGTTGTCTTCACGGTACCCACAGTACTTCTCCAGCAGTGGAAATACACGGTTGTGTTCACGACAGGCATGTGAGGCGTACAGAGTCTTCAGCTCTCGAAAAACTGTTCCCCATGTGGCCTTCTCTTCAGCCGTGTATTCAACACGTGGAATAATCTGTCCACTAACAGAGGAGAGGGATGCTTAGTTCATTTTTAGGACACAATGTATTCAAACACATTTGTCTGAACAATATACATTAAACCTTACAAACTTTATTTTGAGATACTTTGCTTATTATACCTTATTATGCTATTATATATACTTGATACACTACCATTAAAAAGTTTATGGTGAGTATATAAATATTAACATAAATATTAAGCATCAATATGTGTTTTCAAAATTGATAGTTATAAGAATTATTAATAAATGAGCAACTGAGCACCAAGCCAACATATTAGAACAATTTCTGAAGGATCTTGTGACACTGAAGACTGGAGTAAAGGCTGTTGAAAATAAAGCTTTGGCATCATATTACTAAATTACATTCTAAAATAGTTCAGTTCTTTTAAATTGTTATAATATTTCACAATATTGCTGTTTTTACTGTATTTACAGATATCTTAAAAATTCCAACCTTTTGAACAGTAGTGAATACAATTTTATATGTGGCTTAAAGGGACAATTCACCCACAAATAAAAACTCTATGATAATTTACTCACTTAAAATTGTCTTAGTATTTTGTTGTTCTGCTGATTTGGACCCTATTGACTTGGTTGAAACTTTTTTCAAAATTATCTTCTTTTGTGTTCCACAGAAGAAATAACATCATACAGTTTTGGGGCGACATCAGGGTGAGTAAATAATGACAGAATTTAAAAATATGTGCAAACTTCCCCTTTAAGTATACAAACATTTTTTTGGGTCCCATTATATTTTTATACCCAAACCATCCTAAAAAGGGGTTTTTAAGCATAAACTCTATAGCCTGCATGTCATATATATGTCATATAGTGATGAGTGGTGTTATTATTGATGGAGCGTGTATGTAAATGTGAGCTTCCTCAGGGGGCGTCGCATTCAGCGCTCCTGCCCTTTGTAGTGGCCGTGTGAATAATGCATCTCAATTATGATGACAAAGCTCCTGGCGCTCCAGACTGCGCTGGGACCCTGTAATTTAGCCCTTTTGTTAGGCAGCAGGAGTAATTTTCCATAGAAAGCACAACAAAACAACAGGGAAAGCACTAGACGATCCCTGTAGCCCATGGGAAAGTGTGTGGGGGAGAAAGAGAAAACAGTGAGGGCAATAGTTACTGTCTGTAGTTGTAGGCAATGTCAGCAAATTCCTTCCTTCTGGCGCGGTACACGGGGTCCGTAAAGCCCTGCGAATGACAGCGACGTTAGAGTGTGAAAGAAAGTGGATCTACGGCTAGTTCTGATCTCTCAGTAGCCTTTGACAGTGTTACTCAGTCTCATGGAAGAGACTTATTCAAATGAAGCCTTTGTAGAGTGTTTGGTGCTCATGATGAATGCATTTCAGTTTAATGACGGCTGGAAAGGGGCAATTATTTATAATTACAGGGGCTCAATTAAAGCGATGACATCAATTTGAGAGCCCCCGCCCGTTTCCATTAGAAAAGAGAGTGATGCAGATTCTGACTGTGGGCTTTTAGTGTCGCACGGACCAACTACGCATCTTTCAAAATACACCCACACACGCATGCGTTTGAAATAAAAATGAAGAAGTTTCCTCTCACGCTCACTTTCGCTCTTTTCTCTGATCATACAGACGGTCACTTCAAAAACAGACACAACACACACACACATAGTGTCTTACAGGATGATCTGCATCCAGCTCGGATCCGTAACTCAGAATCTGATTGGCAAAACGATCCAAGTCCTGGATGTCATTGGGGAACCATGGAACTTTTGATGAGAGGGAAAGAAGGAAGAATATTTATGGTCAATGACTGAATAATTAATTACATAATCCATACAGTTTAAGCTCTGTTGACAGCATATTTGACATGGTGTGTCTATCCTTGTAAAAAAAAAAAAAAAGAAAGTACATTTTAAACATACTTTTAAAATAAATAATATCTAAACAGAAATACGTAACACTTTACAATAAGGTTCATTAGTTAACGTTAGTTAACAACATTAGTAAACATGAACTAAGGATGAATAATACTTCTACGGCATTTATTAATCTTAGTTAATGTTAATTTCAGCAATTACTAATGCATTATTAAAATCACAAGTTGTGTTTGTTAACATTAGTTAACAGCACTGTGAACTAACATGAATAAACATTGAACAACTGTATTTTAATTAACTAACATTAACAAAGATTAATAAATAGTGTAATAAATGCATTGCTCATTGTTTTTTCATGTTAGTTAATACATTAACTAATGTTAACAAATGACACCTTATTGTAAAGTGTTACCCAGAAATAATATACAGAATGTAATGTTTTCACACACATAATTGCATTTTATTAAATGAAAATATATTATATTTTAAATTTATATTAAATGCAATTAGTATTTTTTGACCCATTTAAGTAGGGCTAAAAATTGATAATGTATCTTTATATGTAATTTCATAATTACTTCTACTATATTTAAAATATGGTTAAAGGGTTCTAGTGAATGTATTGACAACCATTTATGCTAAACTAAAATACACTTAATTTAAGATATACTTAATATATATGTAATTTCTTTTAAATATATTTGTAATTACATGTGTAAATATGAAGATGCAATTTAGCACATTTAAAATATTTAAATATTAACTTTTAATGTAATACTATAATGTAAATTTAATGTAATAACACACGACAGTTAATATTATCAAGTAATCTACTTTACATGTGCTTTAGTATGCTAGTCAACACATTAAAATAAGTGTACTTTTTTAAACACACAACAAAATATTTTAAAAAGTACTTTGAAGTGCAACTTTTAATTTGACTATTACAAAATACACATTTCAACCAATGAAAGTATTCTCTCTATATGTACAAATAGGTGGCCTTTTATTTCAATAATATTACATTATCTGCAAGTACAATTTTTTAAATACATACTTTTAAGATTTGAAGTGCACACTCATTACAATTAAGTGAACTTTTTTCACAGTAATGTACTTACAGTGTAAATCTGTGGGGCAATGCACTTCATAAGAATAAATGCTAACTTTTTAGACAGTTTTACAACTCAGATAACACATTTCTGAATATAAGAAATTATATAAGTGATTTAACAAAAAAAAAAAAGGGCTGCCCTCTTTTAAACCTTCCAGAATTACTTGACCCTTAGATTTATATTGAAAGTATTTGCGAGTTTCCTGATTTAAATTTCAATGAGATCTATAGTGTTTCCCTTCTCTTTATTAAATTGAGATTAATGTACTAAGTTCTAAATATGTGAACTTGTTAATATCGAATGCTGTGGTTGCTAACGCTGGCATGCTAACAGAGATGGATGACACAGTAGTAAACAGAAAGCATTGTGTGGCGAATGAGCCAGAGGGTGACGACGCAGTCCAGGCTATGAGGCTAAATCTTGCTCTGCAGCAGCTAGATTTATGACAGTTAAGATCT
This sequence comes from Tor tambroides, assembly GCA_021397915.2. Lineage (NCBI taxonomy): Eukaryota > Metazoa > Chordata > Actinopteri > Cypriniformes > Cyprinidae > Tor > Tor tambroides. The sequence continues at coordinate 10,942 of JAFVLL020039813.1, read as the reverse complement.
TTGGAGGTCCAGCCATCAGTACAGAGTTCAGCAACCAGCCTGAGGCGGTCTGAACAAAAGGCCAAGAACTGAAGACCTTTACTGGTTTTCCTCATCGGCCATAAATATCCATAAATGTCCCCTGCTCTGTGTTTTCTTATTGTATAAGGGGGAAATTGTAATTGGGTCTGTTGGTCTGTCAGTCTTTGTATTGAACTTTGACCCCCACCCTGCTGAACTGACTCTTGAATAGAAACAAGCCATTTCAGTCTATCTCTATGAGTCTGTTTGTCCTCAAAAACTAAACTAATGTAATTCTGGAAACAACCATAAGAGAGGGCGAGTGCAAAGGCCTTTTTCATCCATCTCCACAATGACATTTATGAACGATTACAGCATGTGTTCTATTTCTGTTCTTCATATTCTATACCATCCTATTCTGGATCTCTTGTTGTGTTTCTGTCTGACTTTGAAATGCTGTAGCAGCTTTTTATTTCTTTTCTCATTAGGGAGTGACGAGCTATTCATCAGACTGTTGTCTCACCTGTGTCTTTCTGTTTGTTGCGAGACAGTTCATGAACTTGGCCACTGATCTGTGTGCGCAGACCATCGACAACTTCATCTAGAGCTTTAGAAGAGGCCTGATCCACACTGATGAAGAACTCATATTCTTCTTTGTTGTTGCGTGATGGACGGGACTCAATGTGGGTCAGGTTAATGCCTTTGTCCTGCAAAGTACATACATGTAACATGTACACAATGCTGCATTATATTACATAACTTACAATTATTCAATGTTACAAGTTATTTATGTATTAGTGAGATATATACACATTATTTTTTTAAGTAAAACCAGTCATAAGGGTCAGTTTATAGTTTCTATTGATGTAAGGTTTGTTATGATAGGACAATATTTGGCTGAGATACAACTATTTGAAAATCTGGAATCTGAGGGTGCAAAAAAATCTAAATATTGAGAAAATCATCTTTAAATTTGTCCAAATTAAATCCTTACCAATGCAAATTACTAATCAAAAAGTAAATTTTGATATATTTACGGTAGGAAATATACTAAATATCTTTTATATCTCTTTACTTAATATCCTAATGATTTTTGGCATAAAAGAAAAATCGATAATTTTGACCCATACAATGTATTTTTTGGCTACTGCTACAAATATACCCCAGTGACTTAAGACTTTTGTGGTCCAGGGTCAAATTTAGAGTGAATAAAACAAATATTTATTTACTCTAACTTTATAACTTTTAAGAGTTTATATCTATATATATATATATATATATATATATATCTCTGACAATAACAGTTTAGCTTTCAACATATGTTTGATGTTTAGTTAGTCTATAATGCATTTAGTGAATAAACACTAGGTGGCACTCCAGGCCAGTCCTTCGAATAAAAACTAACTAACTAAATAAATAAAATCAATAATAATATACAGCACTGTGGAGAAAACTTTACATTTACATTACATTTACATTTAGTCATTTAGCAGACGCTTTTATCCAAAGCGACTTACAAATGAGGACAATGGAAGCAAAAAAAAAAAAAAAAAAAAAAAAAAATGCACACAAGGGTATGCACATTAAATCACGTTTCATTAAAGCACGTTTCATCGCACGCAGGCAGTAGAAAAGTCAACATCCCAAAACAAAATATACTGAACTTTGATACAAAATTTTTCTTACAACTTTAAGGTTGTCCAGCTACATTCTAGACTGAGTGATTCAATGATTTATTTAATTACAGAGTTTCTTCACCCAGACTACTTTAATAAAAAGATTTTACCATTAATTAGAAGATGTGTAAGATGTATCATGAATATGACATGATTAAGAGCATTTAATAGGCTCCTATGTGTGGTCCTCTCTTTTCTAATTAAAGTAGCATTTAACAAATTATTGTAGTGCATCAGTAACCACATTCACATTGGGGCAGCAACTCACATGTGCAGCTTTTCTTCAGCCAATAGGAGAGTGGGTGTTTTTGGATATTTATGACCAAATTACACTGTTTTTACACACAAAGAGGGAGGACACCAATTGCTGTTTGCTATAGGCCTGTAGAGGAGGCGGATGAGGTTTACAATGCCTTAGACCTTCTCTGGTCCTTTTTCAACATTTTCCCTCTCTGTCCATGTGGCTCTGATTGAGTCCATATGGATCTGCATCCTTTAACACTCAAAAAACAACACAGCAGAGAATTACTGCATTATTTTTCTGCATGCTTGGCATTTTTTGCAGTACTGGGTTCAGAGAGTCAACGGGTTCAGTCAGAACAGTCAATGTTTCTGTCAAGTGTCTGCATATGTTTTTTATATGTATAATGCTACAAGCCCCTGTTAATCTTTGGTCCAGCTGATAATACTTGCTTGTCTATTTGTTTATTTCTGGTTTGCGTTTTATACTGTCCTGACAAGGTATTAATCATATTAACTAACTGCATTATCCTAATTAGTAAATAATTAATGTTCTGTTTAAATTGTATTAATTGTGAATAAATAATCAAATATGCAGTTGGAGCTAGATAGCTAATTTAGAATAATAGCCTTACTCATTATAACTATAATCATCCATTATGGTTGCTTTCAGTCTTTCATAAAGCATCTTTTCCCCTAATAGTAAACATTCAGTGTAGGCTGCAGGAAATTGCCTCCGTGGTGAGGGGTGGAGTAGGGGGTGTTTTTAGGGGGTGTTTTAAAGGGGGTGGAGTAGGATGGTATGGCAGAGCCAATCAGAATCCACAGGCTGAGCTTTTATCTTTATAGTGGCATTAGGGGGTGCATGGTTGGCACACATCCATTAATCACTTGCAAGGAAACACCAGAGATTTTAGGCTCATTAGTTTGGTTGCTGAGTTTCAGGAAAGCACAGCATATATTGATATGCAACATGTAGTGCTTATGTAATAATTTCCATATAATCAGTAAATGAAATCGGTCATCTACTTGGGAGCACATTTCATCGCACGTAGGCAGTAGAAAAGTCAACATCCCAAAACAAAATATACTGAACTTTGATACAAGAACTTTGGAGATGATTCAAGAAATCTTGGCATTATTACAAGACATGTGCACTGTGTGTTTCATCTCAAAGCACAATTCTGGTTGATATTATTGATTGTCTCACCTTTTTAGTTTATTTACATTTACTTAATTCATACCAAAAAGGAAATCATACAAAACAAAATTTTAGGGTCAGTAAGATGCATTTCATGTATTTTTACCAAGGCTGTGTTTGATCAAAAACACAGTAAAAACAGTAATATTGTGAAATAGTATTGTAATTTATTTATAATAACTATTTTCAATTAATCAATATCAAAAAATTTGCTAAATCAGTGTTCAAGAAACCTTTCTTATTATTATCACAGTTGAAAATAGTTGAAAATTGTAATAGATTGTGGAATCCATAATACAGTGTTTTTTCCGGTTTCTTTTATAATTGGAACAGCTTTATAAATTACTTTATTTTTTCAATAATTGAATGCATCATTGATAAATAAAACTATACATTTCTTTCCATTTCCCCCCACATGAAGCTCCCTTTCCTTGAGGTATTATCTTACAGCATTCATACCTGAAATTAATATGCTGTGTTTTCATATCAGACAGAAGCTTTAATGTGTTTTTTTTTTTCTTGTTCTGGCATATAGTGGCACAAATGCACCTTTAAAGACAAGTTCACTTATTTTCAACCAGCTTTGTGTTGCAACAATGCTGATATGTATATGAAAAATGTGTACTCTTTCTCCATGTTACAAAATGTGTGACCCAGCTGAGTTCTGCATTCACATACTGCATTTTATAACAATAAAAAGCATATATATATATATATATATATATATATATCACGTTGCTGTGTGGTAAACATTTCTTTGCTGTTTAATCAACTGAGGCAACAGCATTACCTAATCTTCCGCAAATATGTCCTGTTCAGTGTTTTGCATTTCTAAAAATGTCCCACTATCATCTGCTGTCCTTGACCCTCACGTTTTGGCTTTAGATAAACGCAAGTGTATATTAGAGAGAGAGAGCAGCGAAAAATGGACAGACATACAAACAGACACTGCAATTCTATGCAGTTCTTCTTATGCAATTCTAATGTTTTGTGTCAAGACACTAACCTCAAACAGTCTTAGAGCTTTTACAAGAGCGCCAACTTCCTGCTTCAGAGAGAAGATGCAGGACACCACTCCTGTTTTGTTTAACGGTTCTTCCAGGTATGATGAAGTCAGAGAGCCCTGTTAAACAAACACATGTCGAGACACTCAAACAGTTGCACTCATCGTCATAAACATGTATCAAATGAATGCAGAACCGTCATTTAAAATGGCATTTTTTAAGGGCTTTGCACTTGTTTGATTTAATCAGTGTCCACATTTCATTCTTTGGTCTTTGAAATGAACATTAGTTAATCTTTTCCAGTAGTGCCAAGGGACCCTGAATGACCCATCTCTGCTTGTGAATCCAATCACTGTGTGTATTTTTTTAGGATGCAACTCTCTCTGTTACGATTTACCAAACGTAAACCACTGATAAGTAACTTTAAAGGCAAGTACGTAGTTGCCCACTATGGAAATTAATTTAAATATAAATGCCCATAAATCACTAAATGCTCATATATTTAATAAAACTCACTAAAATCAGCAGGTTTGTGTAGGTTTAGGTTTCTAATAAATATCATTAACTTGGTATAAAAGCCATTGCGAGATCTTAACATAGCTTCAAAAGTGTGTGTGTGTGACTGAGCAGAAGGACTTTAAAACTCATGACTAAAGTCACACTAACATTCCTATGAACCTTCCTGTGAGTCAGGTGTTAGTTTCATAATGTTCACCCCTATTTTTTCATAACACTTTTTAAGGAACAAAAAGTAATACCTCAGGACATCCAAAACATAAAAGTAAAAAAGTCAACAATTATTGTATTATTGACCTCTTTGAAAGCATCAGATCAATATTGCTGCTCGCATACAATTAAATCAGTTTTAACAAATTAGTAACTGTTCACTGGAGTCTTCTAACAGTGCTATAATGTGTTAGCCTTCGTTTTGTGGTCTGGAAAGAAATTTCCAGTTAGGTCTAACAATAATAAGAATGAGCTGGGTTGTCATTGAACAATTTTAGGTCCACACAGAATTTTCATTTTGACTTTTCTGCATTACATAGGCCTATCCAAGTCTAATTTACATCTTAGTTTGCATGTCTTTGTTCTTATTATGTCTAATGTTGGGGAAATTCTATAAAACTGCATGCTTTAAACATATAATACGATAAAAAAATGTATAATTGTAAATTAAATATATTGCAATATAATGACAGTAATTTTAGAGTAAAGCTTGTTTACCTTCCTCTCCAGATCCCCGTTCATCTGTCTGAGACCTGCGTCCATTCTTGCTTCAGTCCTCAGGTAATGTTGATTTGCTGGATGCTTCTGTGTACTTTGTGCTACCCATCCAAAACTCCAGGCATTTAAAAGTACCACGTGACACCACACCCCCTGGAACGTCCCGTGTGCATGTCACGCGACGAGATGCCCATAAACCCCTGGGATATTTGGAAGCTGCCACCACAGCGCATCTGGTTTGGTTTGTGTTGTCCAGTAAGAAAGAGTTTGCAGGGGGGAGTTTTGGGTTTGAATGGAGTTCAAAGTCAGCATTTCGTAACGATTACTTAGCCGTTTTGTTTTTCTTCTTACTTGATGTAATATTTTTATTAGTAAATTAGTAAATTAACATATTTAATAATTTTTAAAGAAGAAAGGGTTGAGTGTTCAAGATTGGAAAAACAGGATCCCGTTATAAATAATCATCGCTATCTATATGTTGATGTTCTATTTATGACCACACGGTGGCGCCAAATAGCCTATAAATTAACTGGGACTGGGTCCATGTGTGCGAATGTGTCAAACAGTGTCAAAATTATACACTGATACACTGATTTTAGAGAGGTATTTTTTTAAGGTGTTTTTTTATTGATTTGTTTCCTGGCATAATCTGTTGAAATTTGTCTCGCGGAACGCAAAATTTAACTTGGCACCACTAACACAGTTAGCTAACACCGTAAATTGTGCCTAGCGTTATGTCAAAATGATTTCTAAAACACACACTAACATTTTTTATCATTTATGTGTGACTTGCTTGTCGTGTTTTTTACTGATGTGTCACAACAGAAACGTGAAAGTAGTGTAGGCCTATCGTTGCTATGTTTACATCCTCAGGTGACTGCAATTTCTGCAGGTTTGTCGTCAGGTAATGTTAAAAATACGCTTCTACTAATTTAACTTTTATGGATAACGAAACGTTTTTCAAATACCAGCGAAATATGCAGGCCTACTCGTATATACTTCCCTACTTTGCCTTTTATTTTGACGACTTTTTTGTGGTTCAAGTCTTAATTAGGGGGACAAACACCTCTTTTTATTAACATAGACAGTGTATAGTCTGCATTTAGTTCATAGACTCTGGAAGCAAATTTGATCTTTAAATCAATGTATTGACACCTGTCTGTACTCATGCTTAGGCTTGTGCAAACCATTCATGATTTCACCACTAGATGGCAGTAGGTGTCTATACAATTTATGAACCATCTATTCTGTTCAAAACACATTTTCTTGCATTGTACATAAGCTATCCATTTAAATTGCCAGAGACAAGTAGGGCAATAGTAAAAGTACAAAAATTCCATAAACTGAACAAAAACCTACTACTGAAATGGCTTTACCTTGACATTAGATATTTTGTGTTCACTGGATATAATAATATTAGAATATTGTAAGTGGATGTCTGTTTACACAGAGAGTATAGGCCCATGACCAAACCTCTGTGTGATCCATGAATAGCTGAAGTCCAAACAAAGTGCACAACAGCAAAGACTCGTCTCAAATGAACATCTGGACACCATTCACCTTCAACACCTGCAGATGTTTTCAGGTAAGGTAAAGTTAGGATACAGTAGACTCCCTCTGTATAGAAATATTATCACAAAAACAAATCAAGGCATGGTGGTTAACGCATGTATTCAAGCTAATTGAAATGAATCAACGGCTGATATGACCAACACATCTGGCCTTTGCCTTAAAGGGGAGTTTCTTGAAGTTTGTTTACTTCAAGGGGTCTACAACAAAGTGGGGAATCTTTATTTATTGATTTATTTATTTTACAGAAATGTATAAGTTAAATACAGGCAGGGTTAAAGTGGAACAGTTCCTGGTCATTTGCGTTGTTTTACAGTGCGATACCAAATGATTTAGCCCCTAAAACTCTTAAACATACTTTATTGGGATCGATGGTTCCATCCATGGAACCTTTCCACAGCACAAACTGCTCTTTATAGTAGAGAAAGGGTTCGTCAGGTCATTAAACTGTTCTTCACAATAAGAAAATGTGGAAGCCACAATGGTTATCCACGGCATTGCTGCAAAAATCCTAACAGTTAACAAGGAACCAGCGGTATTCATTCACCAACGCGCTCTCTTCCACTAATGTATAGAAATAGCAGTGCATAAACGCCACGCACCTGCTTTCAAAAGCGCACCAATGAATAGTCATTGAAATGATCAAACAAAAAAAACAACTTTACAATGTAGTTTTAACAGCTAACAAATTGAAATATAATCCTGCATATCAAACCCGGGCTTATGGGAGAAAACAAACGGCTTTGTATGGATTTGTTTTGTTTTTATTATTTTACAGCAGCTCTCCGAGTTGTAAGACAGGCAGAGGTGTTTCAATAGGAGTTCAGACGCCCAGATGTCATATTAATTATTACACTCGGGAATGACTGGAACCTTCCCTCAGCCTAGAGTATCATGAAAGAAAGAGGGGCTTACAAAACGCTAATTGGACTCTGCAAATGCACTGACAGAGCATGGTGGATATGTTTCAGAGAGTCCCAGCCGGAGTGAATAGAACCCACGCTTCTTTTCTAAACGACCTTGCTGCGCTAAAAAAGGAGAAGGGGGAAAAAGAGAGAGGGAGAGAAAGGAAAGTTGGAGGGGGCTGGGTGCTTGAATGCTGGCCTGATCTTGAATGCCTCAGCCAACTAAGAGAAATTACACAATTTATTGCCCCCCTCCCTCTCCACTCCACTCCACATGCATCGTGCGCACACACAAAACTGGCGCAGGCAAAGTCATTCAAACAAAGTTGGTTGAAAGCAATGTGCCATTATCGTGCGCTAAGAAAGAGGCGAAATTAATCGAGAGATATACTGGAAGTAAATAGAGTGAATAAGGTGTCAGGAGCTTTTCTTAATGCGCGTCTGCAAAATAACCCATCCGTTCCGCCTTTCCAGCTGTGATGATTTCTAATAATGACTGGCCAAATTAATCTAGCTCGGACAAAGATTCCCTATATGGAACAGTATTACATGGCTGTAACGCGTTAACAGTATAACAATTACTGTGACGAGTGTGGATTCATAACCAAGCTACACCTGAGTCAAGCAAAGTGCTTTGAATGAGTTTATTTACCCATGAATGGATTCGTCTTAACCAAAACAGCGGTTACAAATTATTTGCTATATTTGCTTAAGATCTGATTTATTTGATAAGTAGAAAGCTTACTAAAGGATTCGAATGTGATTAAATGTTAAACTATGTTGATTTCAAACACTTAAAACCCTCTGTCCTCCAAAATCCTACAAATCCTATTTTTTCATAAATGCCAAGTCGGGGCAAGTTGTCACATGTTTTAAATGTTACATTAGTATCATTAATGATGTTATTTGTTGGTGAACAATAGTTAGATATTTTATCTTACCTTTATTTATCTTACCTATATTTCTATGAATTGTTTTATGTTTATCAACTTTTTTATTGTTTATTTTTTTCTGTTAATGCTGTTTAATGGCCGGTTTAATTGTGAAAACTAGTCTTCTTTTTTCATGACACTGCCATTATCATAAACACCATTTTTTAAAACAATTTCATGGTCTTTAGCAGCAAATACAGTCAACATGCATCGTTCTTATATTTTACTCAAGTATTTTCCGTGATTTTAAACGACTGATCTCAAGTTTAATTATTCGTTTCTCAAAGCGCCCTAAAGAAAAATCGAAGCGCGCCGTTGTTAAATTTTACAAGGTCACGGCTCGAAGTTGAGTGTGTGCGTGTGTTTGTTCTCCGACAAACACTTGTCATAACCGAAAAACACCTCTAGTCATTCTTTACAAGAAGTTGTTTACTCAGTGGCAGGAGCGGCACGCGCCCGGCGTACGCAACGCAAGCGCATCTCGGGGGGCGTGGTCAGGAGGAACGCGCGGCGGGCCGCCGGCGTATTGAAAAGGCCGAGCTGTTTCCATCTCACAACTCAGATCAGGTCGAGAGTCCGGTGCAGCCCTGCCCATTGAAGCCACACGTGAACGCCACGAGCAAGACGCACGGCCACTGGGCATCCCAAAGGAAACTTTTGTGCTTTTCCTCGCTCCTTTTTTTTGTTCCGCGAAATGGACATCACTGCCAAGATGGAAATAAGCGTAAACCAGCAGCAGTTCATGCCACCTGCCTGCTTTTTTGCATCTCAGAGCATCCAACTCAGTCCGACCGACAGCCAGTGCAGCAACAAGTCCGCGTCGAAGCAGGCGAAGAGGCAGCGCTCATCCTCTCCGGAGCTGCTCCGGTGCAAAAGGAGGCTCAGCTTCGCCGGTTTCGGGTACAGCTTGCCCCAGCAGCAGCCGCACTCGGTGGCCAGGCGGAACGAGAGAGAACGCAACCGGGTAAAGCTGGTGAACAACGGCTTTGCTACTCTCCGCGAACACGTTCCCAACGGAGCGGCGAACAAGAAGATGAGCAAAGTGGAGACGCTGCGCTCGGCTGTGGAGTACATCCGCGCTCTCCAGCAGCTTTTGGATGAGCATGACGCGGTGAGCGCGGCGTTCCAGTCCGGCGTCCTGTCACCCACCATCTCCCAAAACTACTCTAATGACATGAACTCTATGGCCGGTTCGCCTGTGTCCTCTTACTCCTCAGATGAGGGCTCCTACGACCCTTTGAGTCCAGAAGAACAAGAGCTCCTGGACTTCACTAATTGGTTTTGAACGTTCGCGAAAGGAAGGTTCGTATGAATTAAAATCATCTGTATCGCCGCTGTAATTGTGTTTTCACGATTCTGTTGTTCATGCAAGATGCTCACCATGTCCCGTTCTCTTTCTAGGAAATACCTAAAAATCGCAGCACTCGCTTGGGAGGAACTCGGATGTCCTCCAAGAACACAAAGCACTGCGTTGCGCTGCAGTCCGGTTCGGATAGACGCGAATCCACACCCAGAGATGGCCCATACAAACTGGCAAACCACGGGTCCCGAGTGTCAAAGAGCCAAAGGACTAAAAGGGAAGAGCGGGAGTCCAGTCCTTCCAGCGCATTCGCCCAAGAAATCTATTTTTAAAATAACTTTCCATGACACTGTGGCATATATACAAAACAACAACAACAATAAGCAAACGTTGTTCTTTTACCTATGCTAATGTAATCAAAGAAGGTTTGCCCTGATTGACCCCTCTCACAATTCTAATATGCTTCCAACTTGGCGAATTTTATTATATGAAGTTCTATTTGTATAAAACATGTTTTTTTTTTTAAATATATTAAGCTATTTTTGTATGTAAGAGATTTATAGATGTTTTTGTACACATTCATTTTAATATGTATCTATTTTTGACCTATAGCCTGCCGTAAATTGCTCATTACCTCTCGCTTATTCAGACTTCTAGTCTCAAATGCATCGCAGCTAGCAATTCCCTTTACGGTCGTGAAGGTTTTAGAGGAGTTTAAGAGTTTAAATTTCAACACCAACGTGTCTTATTTAATAGGAATAATAATTGCAATGGTAATATGACTCGGAGTGATCAAAGGTTATGCAGCTATTGTCCAAACGGAGGTGTTTTGTGTCTCCACACTGCCTGTTCCACTTTGCCTTTACAATGCTGGGTTTTGCATCTCAGAAA
>JAFVLL020039812.1:0-15875 GCA_021397915.2 Tor tambroides | reverse complement strand
CGCGCACACACACACACACACACACACACACACACAGTACAGAAATCAGGCCATGCTGCACATACATTGTCAGAGAAAGCATTGTATTTCCTTGCTTGAAACATACAGAGAGTATGTGGGTGTCTGCAGGTGGATCAGATACCGGCCAAGATAAATGTTTGTCATGAAACGTCAGCGCCTTAAACATTGTAATTTGAATTACCTGATGTTATTGAATCTGTTCAGACACTGTCAATGCGACAGGTGTTTCTGGAGAGAGGTGAATCACAAGCTTGAAATCTGTTTACTTTCACCTACTACTAGAAGGTGCCAAGGTATCTGAGACCTTTTTGGTTTTCTCTATGTAATTACAAGATTCTTTTTTTACATTGAAGACATAAATATGTGGACACCAAAATATTTTAATCTCAGCAGTTTTCTGCAAGACATTGTGGATTATTTGCAGAATGTGCAAGGGTGCCAATATCTGTCATGTCTCCATCAGACTCCGCATCCACTCCTGCTCTCCACGCTCTCTCTCTATTACCAATCATACTCACCTGCCATCAGTTACAGACACTATATATACTGACCAAAACTATAGTGTTTAAAGCGCTATATAAATAAGCATGACTGACAAGACATACAGTTACAGTGCTGATTAAATCCCTGCTCATCAAACATGTGCACATCAGTCCAGCAGTGTAGAGTGCAGTTGTGCAGAGTGACATGAAAAAGCAGCATGAGAAGAACTTCTGCTTGTCCTGTTTTCTGCTGGAACAGCAGAACTGAAGCTCCTTCTCCCCTCTTGTGCTTAGCTGTCTGAATATGATCTCCAATGTCCGATTTACCTCTGTGGCCAACAAAAAACAACAGTTACAGTCACTGCAAAACACTTGACTTGCATTTTCAAATAATTCCTGCAGGAATGCACATACATCTGTAGTAGTTGTAGTCTGTATTCCAGTAACATTTAAAACACAAGAAAAGCTGCGTATTTTATATATAGGTCTAGCACAAAACAAACATAAACAAGATGCAGTTAATTGAAACATTTGAGCTGTTCATGCCTCTCTCAAAAAAACTTTAATGAACACAGCAAAGAGAGCTGTGGCCGGAGATCAAGATTTTGGCTTTAGAAGACACGGGGCCAGATTTACATTAAAGTACATATTTAAAATGCAAAGTGAAAAATTAGTGCTGAAAAGGTGTGGACTTATTTAAATTATTTATTATTTAGAAATTAATCATGCAACAAGAGCTCAACAAAAGGTTTCAACAGCCAGCTCCACCCACATCCCACCTCTTTGTCCATTTTCAATTATTCGGGAGTGATGCTCAGCAACAACATTCTGTTGGGGGTTAAAGCGTAATTTCAGAGCCTTAGTAGCATCCTCCATTGTCTTTTCTTGGTTTGGTAAAGTATAGAAAGATCTCTGACCTTCTGTTCCCAGGTAATGAAGAAACAAATCTTGCCTCCTGATGCATTAATGCATTTTTAACCAACATCAAAAGATGGCTCAGCAGGTAGGAATGGTGTAGGAAAGGAAGCAACAGCGAACATTTTTCTTGTAGAAGAGTAAAATCTTGATGTCAGTTTGTAATGTTATTCTCTTAGTAAGCATAAGGTCCAGAAAGTTGTCAGTTCTTAGAGTGTGACGGCTGATTCAATCACTTTTCACAGAACAATACAAATACACAATACCAGCACTCTTACAGCTGCATAAATGGGTAACACTTGTGATTTTACATTAAGGTTCCCTTTATAAAGGGTTTATAAAGGTGGTCATAAATGACTAATAACTCATTTACAAATGCATTATAAATCATTGATAAGCAGTTATAAATGCATGAACAAAGAGGGTGATTTTAATGCAATACCTGCCAAATAGTGAGCCATTTTTAACTCGTTATAAATGCTTAATAAATATATTTATTAATACTTATTTCACTCTAAACCAGATTTCTGATTTATTTCATGATGCAGCAAAAATGTACTATTATAGCTAGACTGAAGGGTGTTGTATTTATGGTTTTCTCATTTATATCTCCTGACTCATGTCACTTTTCTTACCAGAATGTTTCTTACCAGAATCTACTCTGTACCTTACCCATGATTCTCTGCAAAAGTTCATGATGCCTATCTACAGCAATGATTAGAAACGGATATATTTTGTTTATCAAGATGAAATTATAATGTTTTATTTTGGGGGAAAAATCATAAAAGCACAACATTGGCTTGATGAGATATTAATATTGAAAATTTTAATTCCAATATTACCTGTGAACCTTAATGTAATGAACCATTTATTAATCAGTTATAAACGTTAGTAACCTGTGAAAGTGAACCTTAATGTAAAGTGATCACCTGTGAACTATTTATTAATGAGTATTAAACATTAGTTAAAGAGTCAAAGTGAACTTTAATGTAAGGTGTACACACTAATTATTTATTTATTTATTGCTTGATTATTATTGCACACACAGAAAAAGTTAGTATTTTCTAATGAAATAAATGTTATTGTTGTTGCACTACATCAGTAAAAACAAAAATATTCATGTTTTCTTTTACAGCACACTGGAACATTACTGAGCATAACTTAACACAAAAAGTGGCTTATACAATTAAACTCACATTATAATTATTTTGAAATAATTATTTAATCAACGTCTGAAAGCACCGTTACAGAACATTATCATATTAATAAGCAATCAGTAATTATTTTTGATATAAGGTTTGATCGAAGCATCAGCAGGAGCGCTGGAGTTAGCTGACCCGAGAAATTAATAAACACTATGTGAGATTATAATTTAGCATCCGATGTAAAGTCACGTTTTCAAAGAAGAAGTCACGCTGCTAGAACTGTGCTCTGAAGCTCAATTATAATCTTACATAGTGTTTATTAATTTACCACTTAAATGATTTTTGAGGAAAGGCTGTGTGCTCAGTGGCCCAATAGCTGTCCGGTTTAGGGGTGGGTTTAGTTTCAAAACAACCAATCCAGTCTAACAGGAATGACCAAAAGGGGAGTGGCACAAAGGTATGAATGTCCCCTGAAAAAATTGTTTTCAGGGGATTATTTGCCATGTCAACAAATGGCTGTTGCACGGAAGAATAACTCTGTAACATACATCCGAATTGGTACATATTCGGCAGTATACGGACCCGTGTTATTTCCTGTATCTGTTCAGAGTTACTCCCGGATTTGTCCAAACTTCTCCTGTGAGTACAGGAGTTTACTGGTCCGTATACGCATCTTTTCATGCAGTGAGATGTTTCTCTTTAGTTCCCCCAGAACTGTCTCCATAAGCCTCTGAAAAGTTGCAGGAGCATTTTTGAGCCCAAACAGCATGACATTAAAATGATATAGGCCTGCAGGAGTAATGAAGGGAGTCTTGGCTTTGCTGTTGGGGTCCATAGTCATCTGCCAGTAGTCACTATTGAGATCGATGGTGGAAAAGATGGCTGCTCCAGATAGGGATTCCAGGATTTCCATGAAGTTTGGTGGAGGGTAAGCATTGCTTTCTGACATAGCATTGACTTTTCGGTAATCCACACAAAATCTGGACTTTTCATCTTTTTAAGTCCCCTTTATTTATATGACGCTTTATACAAGACAGATTGTGTCAAAGCAGCTAATTAGCAATAGAGGGGATAGAGGGGGTATAGAACTCAACAAGGATTGATTTTGTGTGGTTTTCTTATGTTGTTGTGGACAGTTTTTAGGGACCAGGACCTCTGGTAGAACCCAACTAGAGTGAAATGGATCAACTATTCCTTCCCTCAACATCTCCTCGAGGGCAAACTGCTTTATGGGGTACAAATGATATGGTCATTGTTTAATGAGAAATTGGCTGGTGGTAGAAATGTGTTTCTGGAGAACATCAGTTCGTCCAGTACGTAGAGTGTATACTCGAGGACTGCCTTCCAGGATTTGGAGTAGCTGTTGCTTCCCCTCAGGAGGTCAATAAGCTTCTGCCACAGCATTTGTCTTTTCATCCATACTATCAGGTTGCTGAATTAGTAATAGAGGAGATAGTGGGGGTATAGAACTCAACAAGGAAAAATTTTGTGTGGTTTCCTTATCTTGTTGTTTTTCTTGTTGTGGACTTACAATTGGAACACTTGCATTACCTGTTTGAAAGGGGCACTCTTTTGTAGGAGCAAGCTTAAAAGAATACTTTTGATCAATGATATCAAGCTGCATCCCACTGAAGAAAATAAAGTCCAACCTCAGGACTACAGCGCAGATGTAGTCCTGTAGTCCCAGATGACAGTTGTGGCCTAATGGTTAGAGAGTCGGACTCGTAACCCAAAGGTTGTGAGTTCGAGTCTCAGGTCTGGCAGGAATTGTAGGTGGGGGGGAGTGAATGTACAGTGCTCTCTTCCACCTTCAATACCACAACTGTAAGGCAAACCCCCAACTGCTCCCTGGGCGCTGCAGCATAAATGGCTGGCCACTGCTCCGGAGTGTGTGTTCACGGTGTGTGTGTGCACTTAGGATGGTTAAATGCAGAGCACAAATTCCAAGTATGGGTAACCATACTTGGCCACATGTCACGTCACTTTTACTTTCACTTCACTTTCAGATGAGGGCTTGAATGGCAGCAAGTAAAGTAAAGGCTTGGTCATGAATTGGTATGGTGGTATTCATCCATCCGAATCTCTGCTTCTCCATTTGCTAGACAGAGAGGACCATGGGACCATGGATGGAGCTGGTCTGGTGTGTAACTTGCACACGATGGCTTTTTTCATTCCTGGCACCAATACTGATGGGAACTACCAATTGCTGAGGTACTGTCATAGGTGAATTAGGGTTTTAGGAGGTTGAGGCTTTTGTGGTGGTAGATGGTGACTTCTGCATTCTTGTGGCAGTCACAGAGTTGTTGGAAGACTGACCCCTTGACTGAGGAGAGGGATAAGGATGTTTTCTGGCGATATATTGGTGACCAGGTGATTGTGGAGAGGTATAGTGTGGACACTTGCTTGGCAGATGCTGTCCTTTGCATCTCTAACACTGAACTGGTATTTTCTCAGCAGGTAGGTTCAGAAAGGGTCTTTGAGATGTTGACTGATGTTTAGGGATTATTCGGATTTAAGTTTGTTGTTCATAATCCTTTTCTAGCTGGTATCCTTCTTTAACCAACTCCACAGTGTTCACCTGACTACGCAATTGGCCGGCAAGGTAGTGTTTGATGTTCTTAAGTATCATTTTCACAATCTCAGCATCCATTAGGCCTGCCTTCCATCTTTTACAAAGTGCTCTGTAGGAGAATGCAAAATCTCTAATAGATTCTTTCTCACCTTGAATTCTTGTATGGACACGTTCAGCCAGTTCGTCCTCATAATCCTCAGAAAGGACAGCAGAGTGAAATGCAGCCTCAAACTCACTCAAGGTGGTTATGTTGGAATGTCTGACCTCCCACCAGTCACAGGCTGTTCCATGTAAGACCATTCAGAGGGTAGCCAGAGTGTCTGCATCGGTGAGGGGATGTAGGGTCAAGAAATCCTGACATCTAGTTAAGTAGTGGGTCTGCATCTTCTGATGGCCTTCCAAATGTGGGAAAAGTTAATTTGATATGGCCACTTTTAACCCCAGATGTTGGAAAATGGGTGGAAAAAGTCAGAGGAATCACTGGAGTAGGCTCGGATGGCAGGGTTGAAGTAATGGTGGTACTGGGATCATGACTTTTTTGGAGTAGCGCGCGTTGAACAGCTCTGATGTCCTGCTGAATTTCTGACTGGAGTTGATCCTCCATGAAATTTACTTCCGACACCAAGGTAGATTCCACCTTTTGGAGTTCATCTGTGATCATTTTTTTCATGTTTGGTCAGTTTGTCTAATTCTGACTCCTCTTGTTGTTTAGCAGTGGTCAACACAGTGAAAAGTTGACTCTTATTATCCTCCACTTTTGCAGCAGGTTAAGCAATTTGACTCTTGTGGTGGGAAGAATTGACTTTCACTTCTTGGGTAAGATCATTCACTGTTTTTTTTTGTTTTAATGAAGTCAAATAGAATATCCCAGTTCTCTTGTACCTAAGCAGTAAACTGTTGGATTTCCCTTCCAGGAGTTGGTGAAATGCTGGGCAGGTCATGTTGTACAAGTGAAAAAAGACTCTCATGTTCAGATGAAGTGCAAAGTTGCATGTTAGCCACTTGTGGTGCCCACAGATTTCCACAGGAGTGCTGCCAGCCAGAGCAGGAGAAGATATTCACATATGGGGCCCAGAATGTACAAGGCTGAATGGAGGGGGATATTATAGAATGCAGGAACACAAGGTGGAGGTTCTGGAGACATCAGAGGTCATACTGCTGGTGGCCATACTGGAATTGAGATGTCTGGAGGAGCCTTAGGTTCCACAAAAATTAATTAGGGGGGAGGGGTAGCCACCATGTTTGCTGTGTTTGTATGTGTGCAAGAATGTTGGGTGTGAAAAATCCAAAAATATCAGTAAATGAGATGAATATATGATTCTGTGTATGCCAGTATTTTGGCCACCAAAGATTTTCACAAAACAGCAAAATACAACTTTTCACAGATGGTAAATCAACACTTTACGCTTTCTAGTGCAGCAAAAGCACCTGTTTTTCACGCCGGCCATGAGACGGGCTATGGCAATTGATGATACAGAAAGCCTTAACCATTAAGTTGAAGGGAGAGGTTATTATGTGAGTATAGGAGAGCGTAAGTCTAAGTGGATGTCCATGACATGCGGAGTCCCACAAGGCTCAATTCTTGCACCGCTCTTGTTTAGCCTGTATATGCTCCCACTGAGTCAAATAATGAGAAAGAACCAAATGGCCTATCACAGCTATGCAGATGGTACCCAGATTTACCTAGCCTTATCGCCAAATAACTACAGCCCCATTGACTCCCTCTGCCAATGCATTGATGAAATGAACAGTTGGATGTGCCAAAACTTTCTTCAGTTAAACAAGGAGAAAAACTGAAGTCACTGCATTTGGAAACAAAGATGAAGTTCTCAAGGTGAATGCATACCTTGACTCTTGGGGTCAAACAACTAAAAATCAAGTCAAGAATCTTGGTGTGATTCTGGAGACAGACCTTTCAGTCTGTCAGTTTCAGTAGTCATATCAAAGCAGCAACTAAATCAGCATACTATCATCTCAAAAACATTGCAAGAATTAGATGTTTTGTTTCCAGTCAAGACTTGGAGAAACTTGTTCATGCCTTTATCAGCAGCAGGGTGGATTATTGTAATGGTCTCCTTCCCAAGAAGACCATTAGACAGCTGCAGCTCATCCAGAACGCTGCTGCCAGGATTCTGACCAGAACCAGAAAATCTGAGCATATCACACCAGTCCTCAGGACTGGCTTCCAGTTACATTTAGGATTGATTTTAAAGTAGTCTTATTCATTTATAAATCACTCAATGGCCTAGGACCTAAATACATTGCTGATATGCTCACTGAATATAAACCTAACAAACCACTCAGATCATTAGGATCGAGTCAGTTAGAAATACCAAGGGTTCACACAAAACAAGGGGAGTCCGCTTTTATCTATTATGCCGCCTGCAGTTGGAACAAGCTTCCAGAAAAGATCAGATGTGCTAAAACATTAGCCACATTTAAATCCAGACTCAAACCTCATCTGTTTAGCTGTGCATTTGTTGAATGAGCACTGTGCTATGTCCGAACTGATTGCACTGTATTTTATGTATACTAATTTACTGTTCTTAATTGTTTTAATTCATTTTAAAAGTTTTTAAATTATTTTTGTGATTATATTTTTTATGATTATTTTACTTCCTTTTATGTAAAGCACTTTGAATTACCACTATGTATGAAATGTGCTATGTAAATAAACTTGCCTTGCCTTGAATAAAATAAACAAAATAATAGAAAATGTCTATATTAAATACAACCTAGTCTCTACTGTAGCTGTGTCCTAAATTCCCACAAAGCATTAGCACCCTCTAGCACTCCCGGAGAACCAGGCCTGGATACAAACAGCTGATTAAATGCAAAAAATTAAATATGTAATGAGTATATCATACATGTTTTTATCATACAAGAAAAATTTTCAAGATATTTTGAGAAAGTAGCTTTATGATCATAGAAATATTGATGCCTTTCTAATATATAGACTACTAATACCAAAACTTTTTTTAAAGCAATGGTTACCAGTAGCTACACTGGTAGTGCTATGGGTGCTTTTAATGTCTGTGTAGAGATGCTAAAAATTAAATTTAGCATTTATATACATAAAAAAAAAACTGTACATATTTTGAATGCTTTTTAATGAAATTAACAAATTTTGAATTATGAAAATGAGTTTGTGTCTGCTTATTCTATTCATCGTTGTTAGAACCATTAAAGAAGAAACCACATTTTCCAGATTTTATTTTGGACGCAAAATTATTCGGACCCAGCTCATACTGCCAGCAACCTTCCCTCGAGCACAACATTCTGTCGTCACGTGGTTCCTCTCACCTTTTAAGTTGGACCTGGCTTCTATTTCCACCGTTAATTACTTCACTCTGCCCATAACGATTAATGTGAGCACTTGATATTTGGCAATATTTTGACTTGACTGCACGGACACTGCTGTATAAAACACTCAGTATATGGTACACATGAAGAACACTTTTCTTCCTAATGACTAAAAATGATACTTTATTTGGTAATTTCATAAAACATCTGTCCATACATCATGAAATTACATAGTGAAATATGAGCATATTTGAGTATATGTATAGTATGTGAGTGTCCCCATAATGCATAACAATAATTCAGTAAGTAAAGATTTTAACAAACAAAGAAAGACGCATGTACAAACACTGCATTCACTGTGTCAATAAACTGATCATGCAAAGAGATTTGGGCACACGTCTATAATTAGTCAACATGGAGTTCAACATGTCCAACACAAGTCCAGTGTGAGTGTCCATCGCCTCTAACCTGTGCAATTCACCGCTGCTACAGACACGGCAGAATGACAATCAATCTCTCAGGGCCGCAGCTGTTGGTGTTTATATAAAGTAATATGAGATCACCATCTAATTTTTGTTTGGCAGACCTACAGGTACATAGAAAAATATAAATTAAACAATATACAAAATTGTATTTATCCATGTCTTTCTTTTCTGTGTTTTGCCGCAGTAAAACTCTCTGCTGAAGCATCGCGGCTTTACAGTCTGTTTCCTGCTCTACGATCACAGAGACGACTTCAGCTTCATTTCTTGATGACTTCTTCTTTGAGCTTCTCTGCCAGGTGTTTTCTTTTCTGCAATTTCTTCTTCTCTTCAACAGAGATTTCCTTGGAATATGAAAAAAAAGAAATGATTTAAAATAATTATTTAAAAGAAGGAATATCCAAAACCAGCAGTGGAATGACATCTAGTAGTGTGGATCTGCTCAAGCTTTCCAGCTGTCATTAATTGCAAAATCATCTTAACATTAAAATTTAAAGTAATCATGGATTCTATATATTTGCATACTGATTCCTGAAATGAATAAGGAATTAACAATTAGAAAAAACTGAAAATTATCAGACAAATTAAAACTGTGCCATAAAGAATAGTGAATCCCTAAGCTAAATTTCCTGAGATGTTATCAGTTCATGTTAATTGTAGGAGAAAACTGGTTAATTTTGAGAATTGTTGTGCTCTTTTCATCAACTGACACTAGAACGAGAGGATCTGTGAGAGCACAAAACTTTGAGCAGTTCTGAGTGGATTCAGACTTAAACACTCCGTTGCATTCATGTGCTTCGATTCAAGTACATTCAACACTCTTCAGGACACAATCACAAACACGCACACGAGCGTTTATCAGCAGGAACTGAACATGTCCGGTACTGCAGAAAAGCAGAAATTCCAATACCAACTTGTATCAAATCACTGTATCAAAATTGTTTCATGAGACCCGCCAAAATGAGGCAGTGGGGGAAAAAAACAGCATATTCTTTTTCCCAGCACCAATTCAGAAGTGCAAATACACCATTTAATGATGTTCAAATAAAAAAATCTAGATATTTCCTGCTGTCAGATCTTCCCATGTATAGAAACCTCCGCGGGTTTGACATTCCAGCTGCGTGTCGCTACACGAGTGAGAGAAGAGCAGCACAGACACAATATAAACACACGGCTGTGTCTCTGCTGTTTATATTCACAGTCTGAGGCTGAAGCAGGAATTCAGTGAGCGTGTGAGCACCTGTGCACTGGGCTTTGGCTCCGGGGCCGCAGCAGGAGCGTCAGCCGGGCTCTTCTGGGTCTGATCTCTCTTCAGGGCCTGCAGTTTATCTCTCTGATGCTTCAGATACTCAGAGCGCTGCTGTAAGGCCTCCTCATCCTACACACACACACCAAAGATTGGGGGGGTGGGGTTGCTTTCATTTGTGTTTTCAAAATTCAGTCAGTACAGACTTGCACGTGTTTATTAACTGTTTGTCAGTTTACTAATTTTAATGTTAATGGTGCAGTTTAGTCAGGTAAAATAATCTACCCAAACATGCCTTTGATATTGAAAAGCGTGGTGTGAGCGTGTGGAGTCAGTGGGCACACAGGCAGTGTTAGTGACGCGAGTGTCTTACAGCGAGAGCTCTGGAGTCTCTCTGTGTGTCCTCATCTCTCGGACTCGCTGGACTCGGCGTGTGGTTGGCAGACACTGAACCCTTGACAGGTGCCCTCACTGCAGGGAGAGCTTTACTTTTACCTGCACAGAACACACACAACACAGATCCTACACAATAGCACAATGACGCTCCTGAAATCAAGACTCTCGTCACATCAGTAGCTTCATTTGACATGGAGGCCGAACTGAATGGAGACTGATGTGATGTCACAGTGTGTGAATAACGCTTTTGAAACTGAAAGGGGCCATGTTCACGTCGCAGCTGAATGTGGCCCAAATCTGGTGTTATGCATATATATCTTTTGGTAAAATCATTCACATATCAGAAACAGCTCTGAATTGCTGATGATTCTAAACTGACCCCTATGCATATAGCAAACCATGGCAAGGTCATAATATGAAAAATGCATTCATCGGAATTAGGTCATTTATTTAATAGGTGGTTTATATTATTTTTTAACATATCAACAAATGAAGGAAAAAGACCATGTTAATGGCAGTAGCAGCTCTTCTGTAAATTACCATAAAGAACATTATTCATTTAGCAGATGCTTTCATCTATTACCATTTACAAATGAGGCTTAAACCATTTTGATAGTCCTCTTTAGACAACTAACTAGCTATAAGTAACTTTGCAGCTACATGTCAGCTAACTCTCATTAGAGTATTTGTAGACTGTAAGGTTAGGGTTAGTAGAGTAAGTTGACATTTTTCAAAGTTACTTATAGTCAGTAGAATGTGCATCAAAATAAAGTGTTAGCAGATGTTAAGCAGACTAATGACTGCTGGTTGACATGGAGTCACTAAGATACTTTTAGTTAGAATGTCTACAGTGGACAAAATCAAAATAAATTGTCATTTTATTTTATTTTAAAATAAACTAAAAATACAAAATGTATAAAAAAAAGACTACGTAAGTGAGTATTAACTGCTCACACTGTCATCAACAGATGTGCTTCAGACGTGAGTTTGTGAGAGGTCAGATGCAATCACACACACACACTCACTCACTCACACACACACTCATCTCTCACACTCACTTACTCGCTCTCTCGCTCACTCACGCACTCACTCGCTCACACACACACTCATCTCTCACACTCGCTCGCTCACACGCACTCATCTCACACTCACTCGCTCACTCACACACTCACTCACACTCGCTCACTCACACACTCAATCTCTCACACTTGCTCGCTCACTCACTCGCTCACTCACACGCACTCATCTCTCACACTCACTCGCTCACTCACTCGCTCACTCATAATCTCTCACACTCACTCGCTCGCACTCGCTCGCTCACACTCTCACTCACTCGCTCACACTCGCTCGCTCACTCACACACTCACTCACACACACTCACACGCTCACTCGCTCGCTCACTCAATCTCTCACACTCACTCACTCACACACACACTCACTCACTCACTCACACACACACTCATCTCTCACACTCACTTACTCGCTCTCTCGCTCACTCACTCACGCACTCACTCGCTCACACACACTCATCTCTCACACTCGCTCGCTCACACGCACTCATCTCTCACACTCACTCGCTCACTCACGCACGCACTCACTCGCTCACTCACACACACAACCATCTCTCACACTTGCTCGCTCACTCACACACTCACTCACTCACACACACTCATCTCTCACACTCACTTACTCGCTCTCTCGCTCACTCACTCACACACACACACTCATCTCTCACACTCGCTCGCTCACACACACGCACTCATCTCTCACACTCACTCGCTCACTCACTCACTCGCTCACTCACACACACTCATCTCTCACACTTGCTCGCTCACTCACACACTCACTCACTCACACTCTCTCACTCACACACTCACTCACACTCACACACACTCATCTCTCACACTCACTTACTCGCTCTCTCGCTCACTCACTCACACACACACACACTCATCTCTCACACTCGCTCGCTCACACACACGCACTCATCTCTCACACTCACTCGCTCACTCACTCACTCGCTCACTCACACACACTCATCTCTCACACTTGCTCGCTCACTCACACACTCACACTCGCTCACTCACACACTCAATCTCTCACACTTGCTCGCTCACTCACTCGCTCACTCACACACACACACTCACACGCTCACTCGCTCGCTCACTCAATCTCTCACACACACACACACACACACACTCGCTCACTCACTCACTCACTCACACACTTGCTCACTCACACACACACACACTCGCTCACTCAATCTCTCTCACTCACTCACACACTTGCTCACTCACACACACACACACACTCGCTCACTCATCTCTCACAGTCGCTCACTCATCTCTCACACTCACTCACACACACACTTGCTCACTCACACACACACTCGCTCACACACACACACACTCGCTCACTCATCTCTCACAGTCGCTCACTCATCTCTCACAGTCACTCACACACACACTTGCTCACTCACACACACACACACACTCTCGCTCACTCATCTCTCACAGTCGCTCACTCGCTCACACTCGCTCGTTCGCTCACTCACACTCACTTGCTCACTCACTCACTCACTCACGCTCACTCACTCATATTCTCTCACACTCACTCTCACACACACACTCACACACTCGCTCACTCATCTCACACTCACTCACACACACGCTCACTCGCACGCTCACTCATTCTCTCACACTCACTCACACACACACACTCACTCACACACTTGCTCACTCACACACACTCGCTCACTCACTCATCTCTCACAGTCGCTCGTTCGCTCAGTCGCTCGTTCGCTCATGCTTGCTCGTTCGCTCACGCTCGCTCGTTTGCTCACACTCGTTCGCTCACTCATAATCTCTCACACTCACTCGCTCACTCATCTCTCACACTCACTCACTCACACACACTTGCTCACTCACTCACACACTCGCTCGCTCACTCACACTCACTCACACTCATCACACACTCGCTTGCTCGCTCACTCACTCACCTCACACTCGCTCGCTCACTCATTCACTCTCACACACTCACTTGCTCACACACATACACCCATCTCTCACACTCACTTGCTCACACACACACTCACTCGCTCACTCACTCACTCACTCACTCACACACTCACTCACTCACACACTCACTCACTCGCTCACTCACTCATAATCTCTCACACTCACTCACACACACTCACTCTCACACTCACTCACTCACTCACTCTCACACTCACTCACTCACTCACTCACTCACTCACTCACTCACACACACTCACTCTCACACTCACTCTCACTCACTCACTCTCACTCACTCACTCACACTCACATGATGGTGTGGTTGCAGCTGAACTCCTGACGGCTGCAGACTCAGACTCCTTTAACTTCAGCTCTTTAGTGTTTGTCGTGCCGTTGGTCTGTGGAGAGCAGAAAGACACGAGGCATCAGGAGCAGCACAAATCTGCAGGTCTTCAGAACATGATCCTGCTGAAGGGTCAGCTCACACCCTACTGTTGTTCACCCTCCTTCTTTTCCAGAACACAAAACGAGAAAGGTAAAAAATGTCCTGTTTGTGTTTGATCAGATAATGACAGTTCATGGCAAGCTTTAAAGCTTTCAGATGCAACTTCAGTAAAGCTGAAGGTTCTCCCCATTCACTGCCATTAACAGGGTCTAAAACATTTTGTGACTGGACCAGTAAAACCAGAGGTGAGCAGAACACATGAAGTGGACTTATTATCAGTCCTGCGTGTGTCCCAGACACATTAATCTCCGTCCTCTGAACTATCTAGACACAACATGAGGAAATGCACTTCAATAAAGGATTCAAACCTCACTGAATGATACCAAAACACACACATTATGATCAAATGTTCAGATGATGATCGTTTCACTATGGATCAGACAGTCACCCTCATCTTCTCTAGCAGCAACATTACTGTCATCAAAACATCAATAAAGCATCTGTGCAACGGTGATTTACACTGAGATGGTCAGAACATGATAGTAAGGTCAAAACACTTCACAGCACTGCAGCAGCACACTGTCTGAAGATGCCCATCACATAGCACAACAAAGAAATATAAAATTATTTATTTACATATTTATTTATAAATCTTGTGTGAATAACTTTTGAATCTTTATAAAGAATCAATTTACATTTAGTCATTTAGCAGGTGCTTTTATCCAAAGTGACTTACAAATGAGGACGATAGAAGCAATCAGAATCAACAAAAGAGCAATGATACTCAAGTGCTATAACAAGCCTCAGTTAGCCTAACACAGTACACATAGCAAGGGTTTTTATTTTAAAGAAAACAAGCAGTTAGTAAATGAATAGAGTGCAAGTCTAAAAGGGGCAAGTTTTCTTTTTTATGAATAGAATTAGAATAGAGAGATTTAGAATTAGATTGAATTCATACAGTAAAGACTATGCTGTGTTTTATTTTACATTTGATTATTCAATTTCGGAATACTACCAACCTCAACATTTACAGGACTCTTTATTATATTATATAAATACAACAGAACTTATTTGTTCCTATTCGATTACTGATTTTGGCCATTACTGGCCTGTCTGAAACCTTCTGCTGATCCCGAACTCCTCGATCAGCTGGTTCAGGTCAGTTTGAGCCCTGGATGTCACTGTACTCCAACCCTGAACAGATTTTCATCAGTATCTAAAACTTTAGCAATGTTAAAACTTATTTCTTCTTATTTTACTGGGAAGCACTCTGCGACATCTGTTCTTGAAAGGAGCTATATAACATCAGATTTTCTCACTATCTATTTGATAATATATTGTTACTGTGAAATATGCATGAGCGTCAGACTCAC
Organism: Tor tambroides; assembly: GCA_021397915.2. Lineage (NCBI taxonomy): Eukaryota > Metazoa > Chordata > Actinopteri > Cypriniformes > Cyprinidae > Tor > Tor tambroides. The sequence continues at coordinate 481 of JAFVLL020039812.1, read as the reverse complement.
TGCGCTGGTTTGCTGGCTCACAGACTCACACAGAGGAGTCTCAGACAGACTGCTGGAGGTGGAGGCCTGCTCCTCCTTCTCCTGCACCCTGTGTGCCATCTCCAGATCATACTCCTCCTTCGACCTCCTGCAGACACACAAACAATACAGCACAGCTGATACTGCAATACCTTACAGAGCACAGTTAACATGCTGCTTATCAGCCACAAGTTGTGTTCTGATCAACAGCGTCCCTAAACAGTGTTCACTCAGTGAGCACAGGATATCTGCTGAACTTGAGCAAATGCACTCACTCTGGACAGTCGAGTGAAACACACCTACAGTAAAAACCACCGAACACTTTCACTTCACTCTAAGGTGTGCTTGTTACAGTGTAATTACACATTTGTGACCCTGGACCACAAAACCAGTCATAAGGGTCAATTTTTTGAAATTGAGATTTATGCATCATCTGAAAGCTGAATAAATAATCTTTCCATTG
>JAFVLL020039809.1:0-10834 GCA_021397915.2 Tor tambroides | reverse complement strand
GATCAAATAAATGCAGGCTTGATGAGCAGAAGAGACTTCTTTCAAAAACATTACAAATAGTAATGTTTCCAAACTTTTGACCTGTACTGTATACATACATATTAATATGAACAAAATTAACATTTTGACTCTAGAAAATGTATTGATTAAGTATGGTATGGTCTATATAATAAGCAATCTTTTAACTTTGTATGAATGTTTTTGTCTATTAAATAAATAATAAATATTTTTTATTAATATTAAATCAAAATAAATGTATATATATATATATATATATATATATATATATATATATATATATACATTTATTTAGTTTTTTTTTGTCAGTGTATAAAGATAACTATGGTTGCATTCTGTCTATTATAAGTGCGGATTGCAGTTTTGTCAACTACTGCTTTAAATGCTCACACTCTTTAAAGTCGGGTGGCCTGTCAATATTTTTATTGTCCATACGCTAAAAAGAAAGAAAAGAAAGCAAGAACGCAAGAAAGAAAGAAAGAAAGAAAGAAAGAAAGAAAGCAAAAGAAAGAAATTAATAAAGAAAGAAAGAATATCATCCTTCTGTTGTTATTGTTATAGTTGTGGTGTGGACTTACCTGTCAAAATTGTATAGTTTATGATTATTATCTTTGGTGTAAGGGTTCTTTACACTGAAACAGAGACCTAAATATCAGCTGATATAAGTTGTGCTTATTTGAGAAAGAATAATTATTTAGCAGCCCAGAACATTCCAGCAACCTCATTACATGATGGATACAAGTTTTGTACAGGCAAAACATTTACATCAGAAAACATGTTTATGTGATTCTGTTTGGCATCATTAGTGGTGCAGAAATTACAGCTAACAGGAATAATTCAACATTAATTGGTTGTGTTTTCCGTAATTTGTACATTGCTCTGGATAAAAGCATCTGTGAATTTATATATGTTAAAGGGATAGTTCACCCAAAAATGAAAATTCTGTCATTAATCACTCACACTCATGTCGTTCCAAACCTGTAAGACCTTCGTTCATCTTCAGAACACAAATTAAGATGTTTTGGATTTAATCCGAGAGCTTTCTGATCCTATACCCTTAGCTTTTGTATAACCCGGTGTGCCGTGCTTTGTTTACTGGTGTAGGAAGACTGTTATTCGTTAGCAGCGCCATGCGTATACATCATGGTGCTCTCGTGAACGCGCCTCCAAAACAGATCCGGAAGAGAAGAAAATGTTGAATAAAGTCGTTATTTTTGGGGTTTTTTTCGCCCAGAAAGTATTCTCGTTGCTTCATAACATTCCGATTGAACCACTGATGTCACATGGACTACTTTGATGATGTTTTTGGTACCTTTCTGGGCCTTGATTGTGTTAGGACCCTTGATCAGAAAGCTCTCGGATTAAATACAAAACATCTTAATTTGTGTTCGGAAGGTCTTACGGGTTTGGAACGACATGAGGGTGAGTAATTAATGACAGAATTTTCATTTTTGGGTGAACTATCCCTTTAATGGCTACCATTGCCTGCAGCTGAATCACCTTTGAAATGAACAGAACCCAGAATCCATCATGATAAGAGCACTGCAGATGAGCGCTGGACTTTATATTGCGACAAAATGGAAAGTTCCTGAATTTACCCCAGAAATCTCATTGGACTCGTGAGAGAGATCATTTGGACGCATCAAAGCGAGTTTCGTTTCTGTTCAACTGCATCACGCAAACACCGGAGGAACAGGAAAAGACAATGTCATTGCCTTTCAGTTAGTTTACTCATACTTCATGTTTCATTAGGCAGATATTGCTTTCTCCCGAGAACAGTCGCTCCCTGGGTTGTAGCTTGGAATGAGCGCACATTAATGAGCGACGTCTTCTTGGATACTTAATCTTCATAGTCCTCTGCCACAGCCAAAATAAATACCATCTTATCGTTTGATGAGTGTTTGCTTCTGCTCACCTCACGCTAAGAGCGGACGAGCGCCTCTTTAATAATGCACAGCTACCGGCATGCACGGTTTGACCAAATTCCCCACCTCTCTGTGTTGTATTCTGTAATAAAGAAGATAGATTGGAAGTGTCCTAAGTGTGTTTCGCAGAAAATGTTGAGGAGGGAGAGAGTCTTTGATGTGGTGTGTTTATTCTAATTAAAACCATCTCGAGCCAAGTACAGTTCTAATCGGCCAGACAGCCGATGCGAAAATCAAAATGCAAAGCAGCATGTCAAGCATATCTATAAAAGAGCATGCATGCAGCGGGGTGTAGGGGCTCTCAGCACTGTTTTTCATTTGCACAGCCTACAGACTGCTGGAGCCAGCGGGTACACACACACACACATGCACAGGACAGTAAACACCTCCGCAAAAACACATAGCCCACACTTGTGGATGGATGCTATTCAATTATCTGTTACATCAGCCATATGACTCATAAAATGATGTGAGCACACTTTTATTCTGGGCAAGAAAAATATCAAGTCAATTTCAATATCTAATCTACCTTAGTGTACCTTTCGCTCCACCCAAAAAACATTAAATCAAAGGTTTAAAAATACAACGGACGAGGGAGTTTCATGCTCCTTCGCAGCAACTGGAGCAAGATAATGCTTTTAATTTTTGATTTACATGATTCCTGGAGTGTAATGTTTCAAAAGGGTAATGGTGAAATATTCCATTAGGAAGGAACAAACATGACAAAATACACAAAACCAGCCTGAGCTCAACAAAATGTTAATATCATGCTGGGTTATCATTACCATCGCAGTTCAGTAAGAAAAACCCATTAAGGAGGAATGACTTACAAATGATGGTCTTATTTCCATTTATCCAAGGCTTAGCTGATCTAGCTTCACTTCGACATATACAGCATGTATGAAGACAAACAGGTGTCTCCGCAAAATAACCACAAGGGAAGTTTATCACATTAACTACAGACGTCTGTTTGCTTTGAAATAAATGTCACTTGCTTTGATATTTTGTGGTCTAATGCCATGACATTCATACTTGTTGAGCGTGACTTTTTTGGGGCCGCTGATATCTGAAAATCCTGGAGCTTTTATTAGCCAATCAGAGCCTTATGATGTCATCAACTTTCATCTAATTCCCTAAAAACAAAGAAACAAATAAACAAAGTATTTATTTCATAACTTTATACCTGATTGTACTTTTTTTCTGACTTATATCATTAGCCTCGGCACATATTTGTGACCCTGGACCACAAAACCAGTCGTAAGTGTCAATTTTTCAAAATTGAATAAATAAGCTTTCCATTGATGTATGGTTTGTTAGGATCGGACAATATTCGGCTGAGATACAACTCTCTGAAAATCTGGAATCTGAGGGTGCAAAAAAATCTAAATATTAAGAAAATCGCCTTTAAAGTTGTCCAAATGAAGTTCTTAGCAATGCATATTACTAATCAAAAATGAAGTTTTGATATATTTACGGTAAGAAATTTACTAAATATCTTCATGGAACATGATCTTTATTTAATATCCTAATGATTTTTGGCATAAAAGAAAAAATGATCATTTTGACCCATACAATGTATTTTTGGCTATTGCTACAAATATACCCCAGCGACTTAAGACTGCTTTTGTGCTCCAGGGTCACATTTATTGATTGAATGATTGACTGATATTTTGTATTTTTTTTTCTTATTACTTTTTCTGTTTTATGTTGTATGCATACTGTAAGTGTACAAAGTTCAGTATTTGCATTCAAACAAAAGTACATTTATAGTGTTTACTTACATTTTTATTAGTTATTTAATTCCATTTCAATATAAACAAAGAATTATGAAAGTTTCCATAGTTATAAAGGAGACTCAATAAATAAATTAATTAACATATTTGCTTATTTAATTAAACCACCTATGCTGCAAATTAATTGTGCAATAATTACATATGCAAATAAATTTCACCTTTGTGAGGGTTTTAGGATCTGAATGGCAAAATAAAATCTAATTTAATATTGTTTGCCCAGTGTGTGTTGTGAGCAAATGTCAACACTAATTCAACCCATGTGTTTGTTCAGTCTGTTATTTTCATGTTAATTATGCAGATTGATACATGTCTCCTCATACTGATGTCATATTAAGCTCCTCATAATTTAATTTCTTTATAATGTTCTCTGCATGTTGCATGTTTGCTCACACACATTACATGTTTGCTTGATATATACAGCAACACAGCACACAGTAATCAGCTGTGCTATCTGGCTGTTTAAAGCAAAGAGCAGGTCATTTTGTCTTGTATAACATTTCTAATGAAAAAAAAAAAAGTGCTCCCAGCAGTAATTTCATGGTTGCCGGAGCTATTGGTAGCTAGGTGAGCAAACGGCCTCATTCCAGGTTCAGTTAGCAGCGGACATTACAAAGCAATCTGCCTCTTTTTGTATAGTTACCACTATACGTCTCTAAACATGCTTCTGACAAAAGACACATGCGCTCACCTTGGAATAGCCCTGAGCTGCTTTTCCACCTGGAAAGTAGAAAATTAGCTATTTGTCCTCTGAGGCGATCTAACACATCAATGCATTGAGTTTATCAAGACCACTGTGGTGCCGCAGAGCAAAATAAAGGGCCTGTTTTTGTACAGTCCTTTTTAAAAATAAGCTTCTTTATGTCCTTAGGTCTTGTCTCAAGTGTCCTGAGCTGTCATTGTGTCACAGCTGATTAATTCCACCTCGTGCATAATTTAGCCTCTGATGCAGCAACACAGGAGATGCTTGTGTGAAAGATCTACTGTACAGCTGATCATTTTTGGATTGTCACATCAGTGGACTTGAAAATCAATAACAGTCTTGGTCTTTAATCACATCCATTTGGTGAGACAAAGAACCCTCGGTGCTATACCTGGCACTCTTCAACCCTGTTACCATATTCAACTTTATGATAAAATTTTACATTAACTAAAAACCATCATTTGGTCGCAAACTAGCAAATATACTAAGTATAGATAACTTAATTTGCAACCCATTTATGTATTTACTGTATGTATGCGTGTATCTATATGTATTAATTTATTAATTTATTTTGTCTTTTTTTATTTAGTGTTTCTTGCTAGAAAATAGCATAATCATACAAATTATGTAAATTTAAACTGTATTTAGACATGAATGTAACGGTTGCAAATAATATTTATTTATTTATTTACTTATTTGCTTATTTATTTATTTATTTAAATAAGGTCTAAATAAGGTAAGCAACTGTCTACATCAAAACGGTACATTGTTTTTATTTTTAAATCTGGTATTCACTGTTCAACCCTGTTATCCTGTTAATAACTGCAGACTGTCATTTGGCATCAAACCAGTAAGCCCAACCAGTAAGTGACAACTTTATTCAAACTAAATCTGCAACCCTGTTACCCATTCCAGTATTTATATATGTATTTATGTCTTTATTTAATTGTATTAATTTAAATATTATCTTTATTTCATTTTTCTTATTATAAAACAACCATGCAAATCAGTGTTTGACCTTTGTAAACTGTATTCGGACATTACATTAACAGGGTTGAAAATAGTCATTTATTTTCAAGTCCAAGAGGTTTCAAGTCCTATTTTGTACTCTTTTATTTGGACAGAATCCAGCATATATTATTGTCTACGTCAAAACTGTCCATTATTTTCATTTGTTTAAATGTGTTCAACCCTGTTACCATTTTGATAACTTTATGATAAAATTATCAGTAACTACAAACCATCATTTGGTCTCAAACTAATAAACCACTAATTGACAGCTTTATACAAACTAAATGTGCAACCCTGTTACACATTCCTTTTTTTTGTTGTTGTTTAATAAAATAATAATAATTAAAATTATTATTATTATTATTATTATTATTAAATAATAATTAAAATTATTGTCTACATCTGTCTTGATTTTAAGATGATTCACTGTTCAACCCTGTTACTATTTTTCCTAAGATTACCAATAGCTACAAACCATTATTTGGCTTGTAAGCCCTTAAGTGACAGCATAATACTAATCGCAACTTACTTTATACAAATTCCAACCCTATTCAGTGTTTCTTGCTAGAAAATAACAATCTCACATTAGAAAGAGAGTAGCAGGGTTGCAAATAATAATAATAATAATAATAATAATAATAATAATAATAAACATGTATAAAAGTTTCAACCCTTATTTTGTACTCTTTTAGAATCCCTTTTTTGATTATTTGTTATATGTGACCCTGGACCACAAAACCAGGCTTAAGTCGCTGAGGAATTTTGTAGCAATAGCCAAAAATATGGGTCAAGTATGGATCAAAATTATTGATTTTTCTTTTATGCCAAAAATCATTAGGACATTAAGTAAAGATCATGTTCCATGAAGATATTTAGTAAATTTCCTACTGTAAATATATCAAAACTTAATTTTTGATTAGTAATATGCATTTCTAAGAACTTCATTTGGACAACTTTAAAGGTGATTTTCTCAGTATTTAGATTTTTTTGCTCCCTCAGATTCCAGATTTTCACATAGTTGTATCTCGGCCAAATATTGTCCTATCCTAACAAACCATACATCAATGGAAAGCTTATTTACTGATTTTGAAAAATTGACACTTATGACTGGTTTTGTGGTCCAGGGTCACATATAAGAGCAGAGGGACCAGGAAGAAAAATCTCAATTAATTCAGGGGAGTACCAGAGCACTCCAGAGAAGCGCATATATGAACAGTGATGTTAAAAATAGATGGAAGGGCAAGGGTTAAAAAAGGGCTGTTCCATTCAAAGCTGTTCATCGACGGGTGTGAACATGATACGGCCATATCCTCTTCCCGAGTTTGACTAATGAAATAGAGCGATGATCTAACTAAGTGTGGTCATCTAATCATCCCATTCACAGGCGCCTTGGCCCCTGCACCGCCCATCTCTGCCAACTGTGCCAGGCGGCATTCATCTCCTGCGTTAAACTGAAAGCCGCTAAACAGGCTCATTATTGTGAATTATGGGAGTTTAATGCAGAGCCAATGGCCTTTCATTTAGAGCATCCTTTTGAGATTCTTCAATGAGCTGCAGGGAAGGTCTCTGTGTCTCAACATTAAACCCATTCAGGGCTTGCTTCCATTCACAGCATTCACAGGCACGTTCATCACTCCGCATTGTGCCTTTCCATTGATTTTGTCCGACACTGGCCACACTATGAAGTGCATGAAATGACTCAAGGGTACCGCGGCAGCATAACTTACATTAACGGAGGACATAAAATATGTATTTTTATATGTAGTTCATGTGGGGGATGTCTGACCTATCTCCACGGCAGGGCGCTAAACTTAGCAGACCTCAGGAATAATTCATTCAGAAGCATCAGAAACTGTCAGTACGAATGCAAATGAACAATGTTAATGTTACAATTGCTAACAATCATTTACTACAATGGCATCTGGCGTTTAGATAGAGGTCATGGGAGTGTGCGCTTCATCAGAGGTGTGTGAATGAGTAATCAGGAAGTGTGCAAAAAAAGCACTTCTAAAAATGGATAATGGGGAATTGCAGTGCATAGATATCAGCTAACCAGGGATGTTATTTTCAACTAAAATTATTAAAAACACTGTTGTTAACTGGAATGAAGCTAAAACTATATATATATATATATATATATATAAACTTAATATATATGTATATATGAAAAACTGACATATATATGAAAAACTTAAAATCAACTGAAATAAATTAAAGCACAAAAAATAATAACAGGAAATAAATAAAAAATAAATATGCCTTTAGCATAATTTTTCGACGTGCAGGGTCCTCCATTGCTTTAAATAAGACATATGCCGACACCAAAGGCATTGGGAATTTTATCGTTTTGATTAAATTATTTATTGGGTAATAATATTGCCATTATTGCATATATGTTGGGGTGTGATTTTTCAATGTAAACAGTCAAAACAGTTTTATTTATATTACACTATTTACACATTTATGAGCACTTAACCCAACCCCTGCCCCTAAACCTACCATTTGTCCGATTGCATCATACTAAAGTACAGGAGTATCTTTTTTAACGGAGCGGGATCATTTTCAGCGATTAAAACCAAATTTTTTACTCTCTTCTTCACATAAAGACATCGTATGGCTTCAGAAGACTTGGAACGCAACATGGCTTGTTTGTAATACTTTTATACTGCTTTCTATGGTCAGTTTTTGCAATAAATACCCATAACAGTACTTTTATTTGCCTGTTATGTGTTTTATATTGTTCAGAAGTGGGTAGGTTTAGGGTAGGGGTGGGGTTAGGTGCTCCAATGAAAGTATAAATTTATATAAAATGATTTCTATTTTTACAAATGCATCCAAACCCTTGAGAATGGCAAGAATTGCTTAAATTTCCAAATACCTGCAGTACTGAGACTCTCTGACACAAGAAGAAGTGCATACGTCTGCTTAGACCCTGACATGGCGCTAAGCACTTTTCCACATCAAAGGCCATTTTTGTACATATACTGTAAATGTTGGCGTGGAATTTAGCAGAGCAAACTAGATCAGTCCATGCATACACACGTTTTATAAATGAGGCCCCACACCTCCGAAAACGTCATTTTGGGGGAGGAGACTTGGTGCAGACATTTACCAGACAAAAATATATGTGAAAAATTGTGACCCGTAAGAGTCAGGTCACAAATCTACCCCCCCAAACCTCTTAAAAATACCCACTGCAGGTCAGCTCTCACACTGTTGTTGTTCCTCATGTGAATGAATAAAGCTCTGCTATTGTCAGCTTATTGATTACACACAGACTCAGGCATCGCATGCGTATTGATTTGTGGCATGTTGAAATGTTCACGGGTGGTTGGGTCATTTGAAGGACACTCACCAATTTGGGGGCAATTGGGCTTTAATTACTATGCACATATAAAATGCATCATATGTTGTTATATTGCTCGTACCATGAGAGTACGAGAGTATCATGCCCCTGGTAATAACAAAAATGAATTCAAGAATCCTGCCAGTGGGACAAAACCAAAGAGAAATAGTCTGTTTGATGTATTTCTCCTCTGTGCATCCTAAATGTTTTTTTATTATTCAAAATAATGATTTGTTGTTCAACATTTGTGATGTTTTTCTTCACCAACTGTGAAATATGGATTTTAATTGTGCTGCAGTGGGAGGAAAAAGCTCTCACGGTAGGAGGACTTGGCTTCTCTGTTTTATTTACCCTAATGAAAAGCTTTTAGTCAATAAAGGAAGGATATTGCTGGATTTAGCCTGACACACATCACAAACCATCTTCACTTACAAATCCTGCCATGCAATATTGAGAGCTGTTGTCTTGGGCTTGGTAATGGTTCATCGCACAAGGCTTCTGAGAAAAATGCTAGCCATTTTATTTCTGCCTGACCAGAATTTACATTTAAATTGTGGTGTTAAAGGGATAGTTCACAAAAAAAAAAAAAAAAAAAAAGTCATTACCAGCATGTCATTCCAAAACAAAACAGCTGAATTTTGTCAAAAGCTGAACATCCTGGCCACTTTTGACTGTACAAATCCATAATAATTCTGTAAGAAACGTGGTCCATAAGACTTCCACACATGATGGCTATAAAGCTATTATTTTCTGCCTGCGGTAGTTAACAGACTAATGGAGTGGCAACGACTTCATTTTTAGTTTGTGCACTAGTCATTCAGACTACTATTATGATATTTTCATCTTGCATTTGCATTTTTTGAAGCTCGAACGCTCCAGTCTCCATTCATTGGAACTGCATGAGAAGAAGAGATGTAATCCAAAATTTCTCCTTTTATGTTCTATAGAAAAACGGAAGTCGGGTTTGAAACAAAGTGAGGATGAATAAACGATGACAGGTTTAAATTTCCGGTCAAACTATCCCTTTAAAACAAATCTAAACGCCCTGCGCTACATCCATTCATTTCTGAACACATACTGTATATGTCCTAGGATATTTAGTATGGAAACATTATAATTCATTCCCTTCCAAGCAAACACAGATCCTGATCCCAGCTCAGTGAATGATCTGTTTATCAGGACATTTCACATTTGGTTCTGGCTGTATCAGTCATTTGTTAAACAGTTAATCGGTGTGGGCACGCTTTAGCACGGGCCAGTGAAATCTTATTTCTCCAAAGCTGCTGCAAATGAAAAATGATAAATTTGTTTTTTCATTGAACAAGGCTTGTATTGACAGTTGAGGCAGTGCTCAGTAGTTGTGTATGTGTGCATTATGCAGATTAGTGTTTTCTATTGCACATCATCCCCCCCCCACACACACATACACATACATTTAGTAATGGATTGCAGTCATTACACTGAAGATGTTCTCATGCCAGCTGTATCTCTTGCAAACACCACACAGCCTCATAACACAGACATTATGGGAGTTGTTTATGCGAGGGGTAGTGTAAATTCATTACAAGTGAGAAAACAATCACATGAAATAATGACGGATGTTACGTATCACCCAAATCTAGATTTTAAATGTATGCATATCTTTCACATTTACTGTAGCCCTTGGTTACAGTAAATATGAAACAGTAAGTGTGAAACAACCCTACAGACCTCCAATGGAAAAGATGCATCAAACCCATTTAAAATACATTATATTACACTGCAGTATGACTTTATTTTAATGTTTTTGAAAGAATGCTCAAAAAAGCTGCATTTGATCAAAATCACATTCTTAAAATAAAGTGTCTTTATTGGCACCAATGTTTCTGAGGAACCTTAAACATCCACAGAATCTTCCATTGCACAAAAGTTCTTTATGGTGGAAAAAGGTTCTTCAGATTACTCAAATACACTGAACAAAATTATAAACGCAACACTTTTGTTTTTGTCCCCATTTTTCATGAGCTGAACTCAAAGATCTAAGACTTTTTCTATGTACACA